>JABCMJ010031778.1:0-11216 GCA_014822125.1 Arbutus unedo | reverse complement strand
AAAAGTACACAGAGAACACATCTATGGGTGTCCTTTCGAATATAAATGCTATGCCATAGGTATCCCCTTTTTCATGCTCTCTCTCCTTATTACATGATATCGGTTGTCACCTCATGCGGAGGAAACAAATAGAGTCCAGTGACAATAATTTTGTGGAACGGAGAACCTGTACCATTTGACACTTGATAGACCATCCGCTATGCCAAAAGTGAAAGAAACCCCATCCCTCCCTTTCTTTTTTTCGCCCCCATCGTTAGATATTTGCCATCTTATCATAGTGTGTATGCGAACACTTGTTGATAATGATCCACAATGCGTATTTTCCCTCAGGCTCTGACTACCCAAACTTATACGGTAATGGTTATTGCTGTTCTGGTGATGACAATGATTGTCACGCCCATCACTTTATCAACTCAGCGTGAAATTAAATTTGTGACGTACAAGCGAAGGACCATTCAGAAATCAAAACCAAACGAAGACCTCCGTGTCCTTGTTTGTGTCCATGGACTACGCAATGTTCCGGCCATTGTCAACCTCCTCGAAGGTATGTGCCAAACACAGTTTAATTATACTTTCTGAGGCATTAGTAGTTGGTGGTCAGCTCTGTTTGATTGTTGATTCAGGATCACTGTTTTAACGTTTTTTTTCCCAAAAAGAAAATATCATTTGATTGGCTGATTTGTATGATGGTGTTTTAGAATTTTTTTTGTAAGAACCTATTTTTAAAAAACATGTAGAGAAGTTTTCTTAGTTTCAAAAATCGCACTAAAAAAATTAAGCACAGCAAGAGAAAGCTGGATTTGTATATTTGGATAGTGTTGGATTAAAAAGGTGTTCTAAAAAATTGATTCTGGAACAACCACTGTTCAAGGAAGATACTGTCTCCTGTGTCCCTTCTTCCCTTCTGTACTCTTTTATTAATATGTGTGTTTCTGCTGATAAAAAACTAAAAAACAAAAAAATGTCCTTGAAGCCTTAAACGCCACCAGAGATTCCCGCATTCATGTCTTTGCCCTCCAGTTGATTGAACTCATAGGTCGCGCCTCTGCTATCCGTGTTGTCCACCAGTCAAGCAAGACTCTCTCAAGAAACCTCGGTAATGTAGAGACAGATCAAATTGTTGCAACCTTTGACAATTATGGGCGAAGGAACGAATCCATCTCCATCCATCAACTCCTTGTCCGGTCAGCCTACTCCACCATGGACGAAGAGATTTGTAGTGTTGCAGAAGAGAAGCGTGCTGCGTTCGTAATCCTCCCTTTCCATACGCAACATGGTATTATTTGTTGCCACCTTCCTACCATCTTGTTTTTTTCAGTTTTAGGCTTGGCACAACCCCAATCTAGTTGGGATATCTTCCTTTTGCAATGATGTTATATTTTTGAGACACTTATTATCTCATTGATAATTTTTTTATGCTGATAAAAAAACAAGGTACTGTTGGCGAGATAGTGGAGAAAACCAACCCCGCTATTCGAGATGTTAATGAGAATGTACTTGCAAGCGCGCCTTGCTCCGTGGGTATACTCATCAACCGCGGGGTCACCCACACTGGGAACTTTGCTAGTCGCGTCGTGATGCTATACTTTGGTGGCCCTGACGATAGAGAGGCATTATCTTTTGCATGGAGGATAGCTAAACATCCAGAAGTCACCCTTGAAGTTGTAAGGTTTCGTCCTAGTGGAGAGCCTGCCTTGACTTGTATATTGGATCCTATGGATTTTATGAGTAGACCACATGAAGTTGTGGCCATGAATATAGAAAGGGAAAGAGAGAAGCAACTTGATGATGCTTACCTTGACAAGTTCCGAACCGCAACAGAGGCTAATACGTCAATACAATACATAGAAATGGTGCTTGAGAATGAGGAAGAAACTGTGAAGGTTATTAAATCAATGGATCATTGCTATGATCTATTCATAGTAGGAAGAGGAGGGGGAGGAGGGCCGTCACCCCTGATGGGAGGATTGGCCGACTGGTGTGACTGTCCCGAGCTTGGGGCAGTAGGAGATATTTTGGTCACATCAGAACTTTCATCTGCATTTGCTGTGTTGGTGGTACAACAGTATGGGATTTTGGGACCGAGACGAAGTACCGATCTTACGGAGGGTACGAGTAGCTCTATAAACCATGGAGGGCAGATTGGAAGCATGGCATGGCCGACGCCATCGGTGGAAGAGGGTGGTGGTAGGTTTGATTCTTTTGCGAGTCATAGTTCAGAGACAGTTCATAGTTACGGAGAATGGTGTTCTTCTATACCACCTAGGGTTTGCACCTGAATGAACTGAGACATTTCATGGTGTTACTGAAGTCTAGAATTGCATGCTTTGGTATCTTTGTAATTAAAGAGTATATTGACTATTGATTTGTCTTAGGGTGACAGGCCATCAACTTTATCTACATTACAAGAAACTATGTTTTTTTTTTTTTTTTTTATAAATTTCACTCACACCGCTTGGGGTTTGCTTTTGAGACAAAATCCCCCCTTGACCTTTGAGAAATGACACTGCATCCCCCCTCAGTTCTCATCAGCTGAGGTAAGCTAAATCAACAATGAAACTTTTGCCCTACCTTAACCATTAAAATCTGCCTTGTTACTAGGGCTGAAAAAAGATAAAACCAATCAAACCTAACCGGTCAAAGAATTGACTGAAATTTTTAGAGTTCGGTTGATCTAGATTTCGTTTCAATTAGTTTTAATTTTCATTTGGAAAAAAATTTTGATTTCTAGTTCAGTTCCTTTTCTTCACAAATTAACTCTGGACTGACTAAACCAAATTGATAGAGGTATATGAATCCTAGATCAATCAATCACATAATTAGTTTAATTTTATGCTTTATTTTTTTTATTGTCTCGAGAAAGATGATTTTTGTTCATTTGAGCCCATTTAATAATAGAGTAATTTAAAGCAGAATCCTATGAGCTCAAGTTGTGTAATTTTTCAACCCATTAAATTTTTCAAATTATGTTTTTATTCCATTTTTACATGATTTCATATTTTTGCCATTAATTTTGTGTTTTAGTTTATCTTTCTATCCTTTTTAAGTGAAGACTTTCAATTCCCCAATTTGGTATGTTGAAAAACATAACAGTAAATTAGGCTTAAAAATTGAAAACAAATATGGTAAAATATATTCTGTGAATCAAAAAGATATTCACCAGAATTCAAAAGATACTCACCAGAATTCGAAAGATATTCACCGAAATCCCAATACATATTCATGGGAATCATATTCCGAGGAAATGTATATCACAAAAATTTGTTTGATCTCTTCATTTGTTTACATGAATCCGAAGTTATAGTGTTTATCCTCCTAAATTTGATTTGGTACATTCATCATCCTATATTATTGAGATTTTTTCAATTTTCTATATTTGTTCACTAGAGTCCGAAGTTTTTCTTTTCATCTTCCCCCAAACCAATCGGAAAATACTCTAGGCATATAAAAAAGAAAATTAAGTATTGTGAGTTAGAAGGAAGATTTCATCGTCAAGCGTAAAAAATATTTTTTGGAAATAGTAATTATTACATAGCGCTTGAACTTTTGTTTTGTGGTTCCTCTTCTTAGCATTCGTTGTAAGATGATATTGGTTGAACACTATAGGAAGGATTTGCACGATCGTGTCTAGCCGGGCAGTTCATTAAGATGGTAAATTTATTATTAGATCTGTAAATTTACCATCGCAATTAACAAATAATTTGCAGCAATTTAACCTTTACATCTGCAAGTTTACCATCACAATTATAGAGAGCAGTGATTTTACCATCGACACTAAAAAACTAACCATCAGACAAACAAATTTATCATCACATATAGAAATAATATGCAAATTTACCATTACAATTATAAAGGGCAACATATTTACCATTGATCCTAATAAATTACCCATTAGGTAAGCAAATTGATCATTACATGTAAAAAATATCTGTAAATTTACTATCGATCCTAACAATCTAACCATCAAGCAAACAAATTTATTATCACATGTAAAAAATATTTATAAATTTACCATTACAAGTAACTAAGAATGTTCAGCAAAATTTATCACTTATGAATATCATAATGGTAAATTTATCATCAATAAAATTTACCATGACAGTTTACCATGATAATAATTTATCAAATTTTTTATATTTAAGACATGATATTTGTCCTCTGTTTGGCCTCCCTTACCATGTTGCTTCTATGACTCCAATTAGCTAAACGGTCAGTATCTTTTTTGATTTTATCTTCCAGTTTTGCGTACTTTTCTACCCTGCCCATTAAATCTAAAATTGTTTCGGGTGGATTTACAATTAGTGATTCGCGCAACCTGTCTCGAGATGGCAAGCCTAGTCTGAAGGTGCCAACTGCAAACTCCTCTATGCAGTTTCCTATCTCGTTGTACATGGCCCAATATCTGTTAGCATATTCCTATCTCGTTGTACATGGCCCAATATCTGTTCGCATATTCCCTTAAGCTTTCGTTAGATCTTTTCCTTATTGCCAAAAGGGTATCCAAGTAATTATTTTGAGTTCGGTTCGCAACAAACTCTTGACGAACTGCTCAGCCAATTGCCCCTAGCTATTGATTCAGTGTGGAGGCATAGTGCGAAACCAGTTTAAGGCTGTTTCGCCTAGGCTCATTGGAAAAACTTAGCAGAACAGATTTTTCATGGCCAAAGTAGATTATCATGGCCTGCAGGAACCTTTTGATGTGAGTCATTTGGTCCGTCCTACAATTGTATAGTTGAAATTCTGGAGGAGTGAACTTTTCTGGGAAACACCTCTTTCTTTAGTCGTGTTGACAATGGTGATGTTGCCAATTGTTACAATTCTTTTTGTGTTGTATTGTCCTCTATTTTGGTGTGTTTCCAGTTGCTGATTGAACCATTTCCTTATATTTGGAAGGTCTGGCTGAACTTGAGAGTTTCCGGTTGAGGCCTGCCTTTCTCCAGCAATAACGGGGATGCCTACCGCTAGCGGTTGCCCTCTTCGTGGCCGATTTCACCTCCTAGGGCCCCCAGTCACGGTGATCATCCTGTAGGGTCTACACCGTTGTTGATCGTCTGTCCCATTATGTGTCAACTAAATGTGCTTGGTCACTCTCTCATCAAAGGGCTTTGTTTTCGCTTTCTATTCTGCGTAGATAGCGTCTCATTTGTTCGAGCTCATGATCTCTCCTTTGCACCATTTCCCGATGACTATCGTCCTGGTCCTTGACCGTGATCTGTAATGGGTTCGAGACCTTCTCCCTTTTCCGGTAGGATCTCGTTGCTCGCCTTTTGGTCCAAGGGAAAGTGTTGGTGGTGGAGGAGGTAGATCCATTTGTGATGGGTCTTGAACTTGTTCTCCAGGTAGGTTTCCCATGAGCACTGGAGGAGAAATTTTTGGACCGTCCTTTCTTAGATCTTTCGGCTTGGGAGGCACTAGGGGTGAAGATCTTGACTTTTCCTTCCATGAGACTTTAATTTCCCCACAGACGACGCCAAATGTATGAGAGATGATTTTGTCAATCAAATAAAAATTAATACCTCACTTATCCAGGAGAAATTCTTCTCTCTCTCTCTCTCTTATGACCTGCAAGATAATAACCCATCAAATAACCCATTGCCGTTGTTGTAGAAATGCATTCCCATAATTAAATTAAACAATACTCACATAAGTATATGTAAACCAATCTAATATTCTCTATTAGCGCTTGAGTTAGTACTTACCTTTTATCATGGATTTTGATATTTATTTATAGATTTTTGTGACTCAATCTTCTGAATTCTCTTAGGACTCTGATTCCCGATCAAAGTCAAAGTCAAATTGCCTTCTAAATGACCACTAATGAGATAAAACCGGTTTGGATTCTTCCATAATATTATCTTCTATCATTCAACCACAAACTTCTCATCTCATCCATATCTGATTAGAATCTTATCCCAACACATTCGAAGTTCCTTCTTATCTAGAACTTAAGATTGTTAATCGCCCCTCTTAGATCGACAACATTCTAAACCGCTTTTCTTAGGTCGACAACTTACCAGATCGTCCTTCTCAAGTCGGCTCTTAACACAAATATTTCAAGTTTAAAAGAAATCAACAGTATTAATAAGAAAATAGTAATTTCAACCTATATATCCACTACAACAATATATTTTTAATTGTGTTTGACGTTCTTTCATGTCATTAAAGATTTCTAGAATACAACTGACATTAACAAATTTAAAAATATCTTTTTTATATATGTGATATGGGAATTTATCAAAAAAATTCATCACTCATTCTAGTGCGCAGTATGATCTTCGCGTGTTATGTAGATGAAGGCAAACCTCAGAGAAAATTTTAAAATAATGAATTTTAAAAACTTGTGTGGAAGTACTCAAGACATCCATGAAACATTTCTCTTTTCTCCTTTTTGGCTTTAGTCACAATTATGTTTTTTTTCTTAAATAAAAGAATAGCCTCACTTTAAGTCTATATATATATATATATATATATATATATAGTTTGATTTTTTTATCAGCTTAAACCCTAAGTTTTTTAAAATTCTAACGAGGTCACTAAAAATAATTTCAAGCCATCTAAGTCATGACTTCTTTATAAGAATAAGTTAAGAAAAATGAATAGTATTAAAAAACATAGTGGTGGTAAAACTTATGTAGTTTGATGCTAAAAATAAATAATTAGCGTAATAAATAATATTTCTAACAAATTTTTCTTAGAGCGACTGCCACAATTTGTCCCCTAATTTCATTCTTATTCCACAGATTTTTATGCAAATAATAGTGCTACAAAAGTATTTAACAACCTTTTCCTCAGTTAATATTACAAGAATTTTATTTTTAAATTAATTTCTTACACAACTAGTTAATATTATTTATTTTTTTGTTTCTTCTATTAAATGACTATATGAATAAAAGAACATCTTTCCTTATTTTACTTCACTAAAAACATTTTAAATTGATCAAAATCTTTAAAAAAATATGATAAATATAATAAGAATGAGAATATAATAGAAGAAAAGATTTATCATAAATGTGTGAATAGTTTTTTTATAGGCGAGATATCCGATCGATTTTGAAATTATCCTCAATCCAATGCCGATTAATTTTCGTGAGACCGATCCTGCTGTTCTTTCAAGTATGGATATGCCACAAAAGAGTTGATCTATGATATAAGAGAGAGCATACTTTTAAGTCTTAAGCCTCGATCATCAGGTGAATAGTTATAAAAAATATTTGTTTAGATGTTTTTTTAAGGAGAAGAATGTGATACATATGCGCAAGTGGATGGGATTTTTTTAATTGATATTAATGAGATTTTATAATTAATAACGATGTTTGAGAAAATAGAAGAAAATATACAAGTAGATAAGATATGAATAAAAAAATAGATGAGATAAATATTAAAAACTCAAATAGCCTTATTTAAATGAATAACAATAAATTATTTTTATGATCACTAACAAAACTGGCATAATAGATGTGGTTGTAGGATAATTGTTTTTCTTAAATACAAAATTTTAAAATCAAAATAATGTAGTACGAACGAAACAATAAATTTATTAGGACCGTAGTTATTATTAAATATTTTTTTGTTCATATTTAAAAAAAATTGTAACTTGTAATTTTTACATTAATTTTTTTATAAATTATTAATTCATCTTGACAATATTTTTTAAAAAAATAAAAAATATGTTCAAAAGCCCAAAAAAAAAAAATCAAAGACGAGAAAATAATAATTGTATGCTGTATAAATTTTTTTCGTCAAAATAAATTAATAACTTAAAAAAATTAAAAAATATAAAAAATTAAATAAAGACAAACAAAAATTAATAACAACGTAATAGGCCGAATAGACATGTCGAGTCCACTTCAGTATCCTTCATCCACCTCCCTCCGCTTCACAAACGGCACGTGACTACTCTCACTCGGCCGCGACGGCGTATTCGTCGTTACACCATCTCCGCTGCTGCCTCCTTCTCCTCTTCCTCCGCCGTACTGTTGCACCACCAACACCGACACCGTCGATGAAAACTCTGCCGTCACCAAAAGGTCCCCCATTGGCCCCAACTCCAGACACTCGCTCCAGTCATTGATCCCCGCCGTCACAGGCGACGACGATTTCCGCATCCCTCTCCCCACCACAAACAGATCATAACCCTGCCCCATCGATCTCACAATCTCTATCGTCTCCTCCCCATTTCTCACTGCCTTTTCGAAGTACACAATCGACTTGTCTCTCGTCGTCCTGTGCCGGAATTCGCTAATATGGCTTTCATCAAGCCGACTCTCCACCTGGGAATCCATCATTTTCGAAGAAATCTGGTCATCTTCTGCTTCAATGAAGTCCGAAAGCTTTGTTACTTCCCTTGTACTATGTACAAATCGAACCACCGTTAGGGTTACCTTAGGGTTCCCCGCCATTTTTTTAGCGTATAACAGCGCCTCTCTATCATCCGCACCGCCTATAAACAACATCGCGATGTGGCATGCGCTGCTGTCATGTCCTCCGTCTTCTGCCGCTGTTGACTTGCCGAAGCCGCGATCGACGAGGATTCCGACAGAGCAAGGGGAATTCGCCAAAACGTTGTCGTTAACGTCCTTGTAAGCGTGGCTGATCTCCTCCATTTTGTTGTGGATCGTCTGGCGCTTGTGGTAAGGGAGGATTATTAGGGTCACGCGTTTGTCCTCTGCGATGCTGCAGATGTCCTCATGCATTGTTCCATAAGGGGACACGGCGGTGAGTGGCTGGACCGAGACACCATCGTGTTCTTCCTCGAACTTCCCAAAGGCTTGATGGATTCGGTTATAACCTTCTTTTTCTGAGGTGATGGATTTGGTTGTGCCGTGGACAATGAGGAGGGCGGTGGTGTGGCCGGTGAGTTGGATGAGGTGGAGGGCGAAAATGGCAATGGGGGAACGGCGGGAAGGGTTGGAGACTTCAAGGAGATTGATGATGGCAGGGACGGAATGGGGCTCATGGACGCAGGCTAGGATCCGGAGCTCGGCATTGGGTTTGAGTCTTTGGATGGCCCTGTGCTTGTTGGGGAGGAATTGGATTTTTGGCTTGTAGAGGATGCTGAGGATGGGTTGGGTCGCCATTGTCATCAGCAGAATTGAAAGGAACATCACTGTAAATGCTTTGTCTTCTATCATCTGCAAAGAGTATTATTTGAAATTTATACAGTTAATAGTGAACATATTTGATAGCTGCCATTTGAAAGGGGGAAACCTTAGTTATGAAAAGTGATTCGCAAACCCAAGTTTTTAGTTTTGCGCACGAACTTCATTGACAATGATAATAGCATCTTGTTAATTAAAATCACAAGAGAGCGCATTACAACTTAAAACATCAACTGATATAAACTTGAATCCCAAGAACACTTAGAATGACGTTGGAACTGTTGCTGCGACAAGATGATTTTTTTCCTTGCTTCATGCATGCCTCAAATGTTCTGCTGTCTAATTTGCTTCTCTAGACATTTCTGCCATAGGTACTAACATTTTTTCTTCTCTTTAAATAGTTCCTGTAAACTCTTCCAAACAAGCAGTCAACTTCTCTGCAGTCCTATTTTAGGATCCTAATTTAGGATTGTAGCATGCATTTTGCCCGTTACAGGCTCACTATGATCCCAAAACTTCCTGACTTGATATGTTTCATGCTGTAGGGCTCGTTGGATAGAAAGTTCATGTAAAAATTAAAGTTGATCCGACATTCAAACTACTTGTGATGAAAACACTTGCGTTTAGGAAAACACATAAGACCATCTAACCATTTTGCAAAGCAAAAAATATTTTGATGAAGTAGTATTGAATTAGGTATTTATTGCTATCGGAACAACTTGAATTTTTTTACATAAATGTAGTAAAAATAGTGATTTAAATGAATCATTGTAGCTAGTACAAACTGCTATGTTACTTACGGGAAAAGTTGCTATGTTAGAGATGAATATAAATGACACATCAATTCTTCCTATGTTTTCTCTTGTAGGTTCATTGTTGCTCGGTGAAAATTTGGCAATAGAGAAAAATTACCCCATTGTCACGCCCGGAGTTGATAGCAATAAGAGCCAAAAGTCCTTTGGTATTCATAAGAACCCCCAAAGCCACCCCATCCCTAATTCGCATCCCGTAAAGTAAGGAAACCACAACAGTGCTCACAACCTTCGCCATACAAGCCAAACTGATGACTCCCGCCACCAAAACCCACGAACAGCCACTCACAACCGCCCCCAGATTCGTCCTCATCCCGCTCGCCGTGAAAAAAACTGGCATCAAAAGATCCTCCACGAAACCCTTAAGAACCTCCAAAAACCTCGGCCCAAGCAACCCATTTGGAATCACAATCCCTAACACAAAAGCCCCGAGCATCGAACTAGTCCCCAGTAGATCTGTTGCCAACCCACATCCCAAAACTGCTGTCAAGATAATGCAGATTGTCTCCTCACTATAAGAACCCCCCTTTTGTGTTCGACGAATTGTCCAAATGATAATTGGACGAATTACATAAGCACAGAACAATACAAAACCAAGTGTGCTAATCAATGCCCATGGGGCTTTCTTCAAATTACTGCCAATTGCCATCATTACTGTTACGGGAACCCATGAAGTGATTGTATTGACAAGGGCGGCAGACATGGCAGCTTTTCCGATGTCGGTGGAGAGAAGCTTGAGCTTTGCTAGGATTTCTGTTATGACGGGTAAGCTTGTCACGGTGAGGCAAGCGCCCCAAACGATAGGCCCTGTTCGGAATTCGTTTCCAAAATTTGGGTGGAGGAGGTAGTAGGAGGCTACGCCGATTAAGAAGGGGAAAAGGGTGCCTGTGATGGCAACGGCAAAAGACTTTTTTCCGACGCGGGTGATTGTGGTTATGTCTATTTCTAAGCCGAGGAGGAAGATAGAGTATATGAGGCCGATGTTTCCCATTGTTTCTAGGGTCGTGGAGCTTGGTACAGAGAAAACAGCGTCGAGAAGCGGAGAGTGCTTCTTTAGCTTTCCCATAACGGAGGGACCCAACCCACCAGCCTACAGTGAAGATGGTTGGTTCATCAATACTACATGGGCATGCAAAATGCATTGTGAGTAAAGAACAAAATCTATGAAACAAATACTACAATGAGGGTTCTTATACTGCAGAATTCAATTTTACTTCAAGCCTTGATTGAAGAGATTTGACATGAGATTGGGCAATAAATTCTATAAAATTTTAATTTCTGGTGTTTGAACGTATTATGAACAAGA
>JABCMJ010031777.1:0-32042 GCA_014822125.1 Arbutus unedo | reverse complement strand
TAAGTTATGTTGGTAGGGTCCTATTTGCTAGACTCTTTGTCATAAGGGGTATTTTTGTCCTTGTATAGTTAGGGTTGTATATACCTTTGTTTAGTTAATGGAACACTAATAAGAGTGATTACTGTTGTAACCAGGACACATCTGAACACTTATCCTCCCGTGATTTTTTCCTTCCTTGGAATTTTTCCACTTTTATCTATGTGCTATGCTTGCTTGGTCTGATTCCTTATTTGTTTTTCGTGCATAATTGCATAGATTAGGTTGATAAGATTGATCAATCAGTTCAGATATCATTTCATTAAGATAGAGTGGTTGTCGAGTTGAATCTCCATACTAGCCAATCAAAATACGATCCTTCGCAAGCAATTTTTCAATTATTATCAGAGCTTGTTTCTCAAAAAAATCGAAATATTTTTCAAAACACCAATAAAAAATTCCATTCTTGATTTTCTAGTTTAAAGATGAATTTAGAAAATACTTCCACTACCGAACCTCCTATCTTAGAGGGTACAAATTTGATTACTGAAAAGCCAAGATGAGAGCCTTCCTGGAGGCTATTGATGGGGATGTTTGGCTCATGTTAATGGTTACACGACAGCCATGATAGTTGTCAGTTTAGAAGTTTTCGAACCAAGTGTTGATATTACTACTGTTGAAAAGGAAGCTCGTTTTGCTGTAATTGACCCATTAACTCTCTAGCGTTGTTTATGTTAATGAATTTTGACGAATCTCAAATTATGAGACTACTAAAGAAACATGGAATCTTCTGGTTAGACACTGTAACAATCCAAGTCTTAGAGGGTTACAACCAAGTTTGAAATAATTAGAATGAAAGAGGAAACATTTGATCAATTCAATGCAATGACTACCAAAGCTGAGCCTATCTCTTTTTAAAGTTATAAAAAATATTTTGAGATCATTGCCCAAAATATTTAGTATCTGTTAATTATACATGTTTTCATATTAGTTAAGTGAGGATTTTAGTCTTCATTTTGTACTCTCAACGCCCAACCCATTGTCACCTATTAGCCTCTCTATCACCCACGTCCCATATAGTTGTCGCCTATAGCCTCGTCGTCGACCATCATAGTTTCCCTTGCAACGTCACCGTCGATCATCCTCGATTCCCCATCTAGGATTCCAGTTGTCCATTATCATCTATCATTTGACCTCTCGCTATCGTTGTTACTTCAATAGTCAATTTCTCCCTATTGCTTCATCGGTTGTTCTTTGTTCCTGCTCATGGGTGATCGTGGTGGTTTTGGCTATGGTTCAATTATGGAGGCCGTGATTTGGGCCATGATTCTGGTCGAGCGGTCGGGCACTAGGGGAGTTAGTTGAAGTCGGTGTTGTGTTCCTCCACACTCCACTTATTGAAATGGAGATAACCACACTATTGAGTATTGTTGGGATCATCATAACTCGATCTTCTGCCCATCAAGTTACTGTTTCTGAGTAAGATAACCAGTTGTTGCCTAGCTCGTCTACTCCCTGTGTAGTTTACTATTCCAGAGGATGAGTATCATTGCCTAGTGCCTACAAATTCATCTCAGATGCCGTCGTCTTCCACTGCTGCATTCACTCAGAAAGGTCAAACTCTTGCATGTCTTGCTACTAATACTCCTTAAGTAGCCAATTCTAGTGCGACTAGTCATATATAGGTGTTCTTATTGCTTTGTCTAGTTGCCATTCTCCTGGCCATCCTTCTCGTATCACCTTAGTTGATGCTTCTACGTTTGATATTACTAGTTTGGGTTCATTAACTTATTCAGACTCTATTTTACATCTCTCTCATTTTCTTTTTAGTCTTATGTCTTGGTCCATCACTTTTTTTGTTAACTGTTATGTTTTTTAGGATCTCAAGATGGGAAAGAAGATTAGTGGCGGAACTGAACGTGGTGGCTTGTACAACTTTCGTGATGGCAAACCCTCTAGCTCGGTTGCACTCAGTCTTTAGTCTCACCTTACCAACATCCTTACTACCTTGCTCATCCATTGCTCCAAAACCTCAAATAAATGGTCCCATCATGCGTTGAAGTCAAGGTTCTTGTGTGGGAAGTTTCTCAATTGGTAAATATCACTCTCTTTTTCCACCTAGGTTAGAAAGTCATATGTCAAGCCTTTTTCATTTAGTTCATTCCGTAGTTATTAAAGGTGAGAGGCTCAAAGAGGGGCAGAGGGCTATTAGGATCTAGGCAAAAGGCGCAAGGCCCTACGCAGCTTACTTAAATGAGGCGCATTTGGGCGAGAAAAATATCATACAACACTACTTCAAGTAATAATCACTAACAATGAATTTAAACATTGCACCATGTAAAGAAGGCATAAAACCATCTACCAAATGTCAATTAGTCAACAATTATTGCATCGAGAATATTAAAATGTTAAATTCAACTAGAAACAAGCATCCAAGGGTTTTGAATAGCTAAAGTTGCTGACTCGAGATCAGAGGATTTCGATTCAAGGGTTTGAGTTTGTGACACCTGTCCAGACTATGTTGATTAAAGAAGTCGATCAGCGGTATCTATATGGATTTTTTTTATTCTTTTTTTTCTTTGCTCCCTTTCAACGTCTAATATGAAACTATAAATTGCTTCAAAGAGGCGCATACCTTTGCACCTCTCGCTCAAGTGTGTGCCTGGTGGGACTCGACTGAGCCTTCTTTCAATTGCCTCGCCTGGTCCTCCTCAAGGCACAATACCTCCGCGTTGACGCGCCTTGATCCTAGAAGCGCTCCTAGGCGAGCCTTTTACAGTTATGGTCGAGTCTAATATCTGAGGTCCCATGCATGTTCCGCCTTCCTTTCATTCTTAGTATTTAGTTATTTTTATGGATGATTACTCTCAACTTATATTTATCGTATGAAAGTGCGGTCAGAGTTGTACTCCATTTTCAAATCTTTGTATATGTAATTAAAAACTCAATTTGATGGTCTTAATTCGTATTTTTTGCTTTGAAGATACTCAAGAATATTTTTGCAAATTTCAGCCCACAATTTAATAGACCACGGTATCATTCATCAGTACTCTTGTGCTTGAAATACACTACAACATGGAATTGCAGAAACACAAGTTCCGACACCTATTGGAGGTCACACAGGCCCTATTATTTCAAATGCAGATACTCAAATCTTTATGAATTGATGCATCTTCGTTGCCTAACTATCTTGTAAACAAATGCCTTCCACGGTCTTAGGGGGTCAAGTACTATACAAGTTTTTATTTCATGTCCATTCACTATATTCTCAACCTGCTAAGTTTTTGGGTACCCATGTTATGTTCAAGCCCTTTATCCTAATTGGGACAAACTTGATTCACCTTCTACCAAGTGCATATTTCTGGGTTATTCTCGCACTCAAAGAGATAATAAGTGTTACTCCCCACCAGCGTCATTTTATGTGTACAGATGTTACATTCAATTAGTTTTACCTTTTTACTGTGGATATCTCTCCTCGTATGCTCACAGAGAAAAGGACGAAGTGGTGGGTTGAGATAATTTCTTCTTCAGACTCTCTTCCACTGCTCTTTGAAAAGTTATTCGTACTTGTACTTCTAGCCTATTCCTCAATATGCCACCTATTATCACTTGTCTCTATCTATTTGTGCATTTGATGCTTCTGTTTCTGTTTCATCTATCTTTGTTCCTAACAACATTTAGGAGGCTCTGCCTATTTCTAATTGGTGAATAGCTACTGAGAATAGAATGCATGCCCTCTAGCGCAATGGTACTTGGAAGTTGGTTACTCTACCCTTTTTCTAAAAAGACCACCGTTGGGTGTCGCTAGGTGTCGTTGGGTGTTTGTTGAGTGCTACAAAACCCGTCTCATTTCTAAAGGCTATATCAAGACTTATGGTGTTGACTATGCGTAAATTTTTACCCCTATTGCTAAGATTCACTCTATTCGACTTCTTTTCCCTAGTTGTCAATCTTGGTCGGCCCTTGTTTCAGTTGGATGTCAAGAATGACTTCTTGTGCAATGATCTTGCTCAAGAAGTCTATATCGAGCAATCACCTAGGTTTGTTGCTCAGGGGAGACTAACCAAGTATGTCACTTCCCTAAAGCTCTTTATGAGCTTAAACAATCTCCTAAAGCTTAGTTTGGCAAATTTAGTGATATCGTCTTGCAATTTGGCATGTGACGTTGGTAGTCTAGTCATTGTCTTTTCTCTTACATCTGACTGGGGAAAAATATTGTTAATTGTTTATGTGATGACAATATCAATACGAGTGATGATCACTAAGGCATTACTGAGTTGAAGATTTCCTACAACGACAATTTCATACTCCTCTAGATCCCAATTTCATACCCCTCTTGATCGGGGAGGGTCGCTCGTTAATCCTGACCAGAATCATTGCTTGAATTATCTTACCATTACGGGTCCTAATATTTCATTTCCAATTAGTTTGGTTAGTTTATGTTTGCACCTCGACTTCCTCATTGGAGAGTCGTCCTTCATTTTGAGAAGCATCTTAAGGCTCATCAAGAACGTAATTTGTTTTATCGAGCTAGTGGTCATTTAGGGGTTGGGGCCTTCACTGATTTGGATTGGGTGAGAGAACCATCTTAAAGGAGCCACTATTGGCTATTGGGTTTCCTCAGTAGAAATCTTGTTATTTGAAAGAAGTAAAAAGCAAGCGATTGTTGCAAAGGTCCAGTGCAGAAGTAGAATACCAAGCCATCGTACACACTACCAGTGAGATTATTTGGGTGCAATCTTTCCTTCAGAAGATAAATTTTGTTGTCCAATGCCCATTAGTATGTATTGTGATAATCAAGCGGCTATTCACTTTGCATCTAATCTTGTTTTAAGCAGAGGATTAAGCACGGTGAGCTAGATTGCCAACTTGTGGCCATGTGTGCTTAACCAACTCATATCTCCACCAAGAGGACAATGGTGTGATTACCTACTCCTCTTGTGTCCATGTGTGCTTAACCAACTCATATCTCCACCAAGTCATTATGCAAGCGGCGTTTACAGCAACCAAGTAGCAAGCTGGGTTTTAGTCTATGTCCCAGATTGGAGAGGTTTCTTAAGACTTTTATACATGATATTGTATTAGTTAAGTACGGGTAGTTTAATCTGCCTTTGTCTTGTACTCTCACTCCACACACACACACACACACATAGATATATGTCCATTATATTTCTAATCACTTTTCCCCTCTAACATGAGAATCAAAGTCACTATGCATCAGGGGAAGAAAAACCTTTCTTGCATGACTTGAACAAGTTTTTGGACCTCTTCAAACTTACGAGGCGAAGATATAGCAATACGGAATGGATAAACCAAAATCAAGACCTTTGACTACGTCAATTGTTTTTAAAAGTACTCAAACTGGTGAGAAAGATTCACACGGCAGTGATGATGATGAGTTTGACATTGAATGTATGACTATATTTCAAAAAAAAAAAATCAAAGCTTTTTCAAAAAGGAAAATCTCAAGAAGAAATATTTTGAAAAGGATGAAAGAACAAAAAGGCCAATGAGAAACTCAATATTGATTCATAAAAAATGCAAGAAGAAAACAAAAAGAAAAGACCAACCTTCAAGTTCTAGGTATTTTGAATGCCAAGGGTAGGAGCATACAGCACAAGATTGTGGGAACAAATATTGTTTGTCAACAGGAAAAGATCCATGGGAATCACAGAGTTCGTCTAAGGCAATGCAAAGATCCATAGACATCACACAGACTGCTCAAGCAAGCTCAAAGGTCACTTGCTTAAATGAGCTAGCAACGTACAAATAAATATTGTTCTACACATTCCTGACCTATACAGAGCACAGCCACTGCTTTTCCATAGAGCGAAACACTTCGTCAGATCAATAGAAAAACTTGTAAGTTGATTCCTTGAGCAATATTATTTAGATGTTGAATTCTATATGCTTGATTAGTCTCTCTCGAGATTGATAGTTCATCTTTTACAACTTGAGAAGCCCTTTGAAGAAATTCAAAGGCAATTGGCAATTGATCTAAGAAAGAGTACTGGGTGGAGATCGAAGATTCGAGGAGTCAAATCTAGAAGAAGCGTCTATGGAGAGGTCCATGAGAATTCGGCTAAGAGCATAAACCAACATTGAGGAGTTCTAGATTGATTGCAATCAACTCCTTGTATCTGAATTTTGAGTATAGTGCTTTCTTTCCACCCTTGAGTTTTTCCCAGCCTTGGAGTTTTTCAACATATATTTGTGTGTGATGCTAGCTTGGTTCAATTTCCTATTTATCTTTATACAGAATCGCATAGATTAGGTTAACTGGATTAATAAAATAATTTAAACTTAAATAATCAATAAAGGGTCATTGTTGAGTTGAATCTCCGTAGTAACGAATCAAAAGGCGATCTTTCGCACGCAATTACTCTGTATCACTAGTATATATATTTTTATTATCCTTCTAAGTTCTAATAATCCCCTCCATGTTTGTGTTCCCATAGTTTTAGAATTCCCGTGTCCCATGTCCGTGTCTATATGTTTGTGCTCCAATGTATGACGTTTAGGAAAATAATTAAGTATGCAGAAAAAAAAAGATTGTCAAAGTAGGCAGAGACATATGAAGAAACTAACCTTGTCCCATCCATGCAAAAGCGCAAACAGCCAGAAGACAATGCACCAACAGCCTCCATTGCATAATCTGGCACAAAATCCTTTGAATCAAGAGATCTGAGTAATGTAATCCAGCAACATAACAAACCAGGTGATTTCCTCCATTCAAATGCGTTGAATAGGCTATCACTTCCATCCCTTTCGTGTCTACCATCTAAATCATATTCATCATTAACAGACGATTGGATATGCAATATAAGAGACAGCAAAGCACTTTGACATTCACTGCTAGAACACAACTCCTTAAAAGTTGATAAACAAGCAAGTAATTCTCTTCCCACCGGTAGGAGCTGCAGTAAAAGAAGAAACAATTGCCATCAACACTGATAAATAAATACACAGCACTATTGCCAAGCAAAGATGCACAGCAAAATCTAACTCATGACATGAAAAATAATGAGAGCAACAAAGCCTACAATACTGAAACCACAGTATGCAGATGAAAAGGAAATCCACCACACATCGATGAAAAGGATCTCTACCACACATCAATGAAAAGGATCTCTACTGCACATCAACAAAAAGGATCTCTACCACACATCGACAAAAAGGAACTCTACTAGACACTGAAAGTAAATTTCAACGTGACAAACATGAACCTGAAGTGAACGTAGGTGCACGTGCATGCATGTTTATAAACACATGAAAACATGTACACAGGCCTACTCCGGATAACATGGAAATAGGACATCCAGTACCTATAGGAAGAATAAATCATACCTTGCAAAACTTAAGCAGATAGGACATAATACGGGAACAATCATCAGGCATCAAATTTTCATAATTGTGCCTATGGAAAACCAAATGAGAAAAGCAAACACATCAAAAATCCCGATGGTTATTTAGTGAAAGGAAAGGAAAGGAAAAACAAGAACAATAAATACAAAAAGAAAAGTAGAGAACAATAATAGAATAACAAAATGAATATATACTCACCTATCATAAATCCCAACATATTGCACAGATTTCTGAGAATCAATTATCAGCGAGAAAGACGTGAATACAGGAACACACCAAGTTAGCTGAGAAAAGGCACATTTATCGATATTTCTGCTGTCACAAAATTGCTTTTCATCTGAATCAGCAACAGCAATACACCTCCCAAGCACTTTAATAAGCATCTGAAAAGCACCCTCCTTCAATAACAGCGGCTGATCAGAAACAGTACACAAAAGTAAGATTTCTCCCCACAAGCTTCCTCTCACCAACAAAGAAAATTATAATTTAACATGGATATTTAATTTTCTTCTAAAAACCTTTGCACGTGGATGCTCCAGTAGGAGACTTAGAAAATCAAGCAATCTGTAAACCTGCAAAGTATAAACCAAGTAAGCACAATAGGGGGAAATCAAAGCAGTGGAATGAAAAAATTGTCACACGTTGAATAGCTAGCACCTTGTAAGCATCTGTGTCCGATAATGAAGATAAGTCGGAAATTCGATCATGAATCCACGAAACTATGGGGCGTAGTAGTAAGCAAGCATGATCAGCATTCAGGCATGCAATACGAATAATTAACACCCGCAGCATGTCTTGCATGACTACCAACGTCTGATCAGAAAAGTAAAAATAATCAGACGAAACAAACTACAGACGAAGCTATAGTCAAAGACTCAAAACATTTCGTTTTCCTGAAAGCAGAAACTGTTTTTCAACTGTAAAAGAATTGTCAGATCATTTTTCAGCAGTTACACATTGCTTACAAACCAAGCGGGGGCCTAATAATATACATATTGAAGAACCACTTACACTGACAGCACAATGTAGAATGATCTGTGCAATTTTATCAAGATGTGGTGTCAATTGGCTCAGCACCATCTCAAGATATTTAGGCTGTAAGTGCCAACCAATCTGTCTCTCCTTCTGAGGACCTAGTAATGACCCAACAGCCAACATTCTAAGAGCACTCAACATGGGCATACCCTTCTTCCAAAGCCAGAAACCTTCTTCAGGAAGTAGATCATTCTTGCAGTGCCAAAGAAATATAAGGGTGTAGTGTCACAATTAGGAATAAATCATCAGCCAAAGACAAAATACATAGGTACTGTCAAAGAAGTGTTGAATACCAGTAGACAAAGTAAACAGCAGGCCTCCTTTGGACCCAAAGCCAGCAATGAAGTAGCATGAAGACTGTCAACAAGACAACTGAAAAGCCCAGGAGTCCAACCATATACTGGCCAACAAGCAAGTGCTGAAGCAAGAAGATGGCATGCAGCTTCCAACCCAAGTGCAGAACCAGGGTAAGGAGTTGATAAATCTGCTGCACTGGAAGCTAACCTCGTGCTGCAAACCCATGAACGTATTTCATTATTTTAACTACATATTGACATAATATGCGAAATAAATTTCAAATTACCTCATCTCTCGATGCAAATGTAAAAGGGCTTTCATCAGTTTTGTATTCCTGTGTTGCTCCTTCACATCCTAAACAGAGCAATGAAATATTCACCTCTACAAAATTTGCGCCGAAAATATTGTAGTGTAGTCACAGAGTACTATATTGAGACCAACATAAGTTAATATAAAGCCAAATAGCCAAGCATAGTCTGAAAATTAGATAAAATAAAACAAAACAAAGGTTATGCTCCTTAAGAAACTAACCCCGCAGATTTGCACCAATAACATGTTTTCTTTTATGCTTGCTAACAATTTTCATGAACAACATCAAAAGAGTTCTCTAAAATCAAACACAAAATAGAAAATTTTCCATTTATCTCCTAGCACACAAAAATACACAACTAAGCGATTCTTGGTTTCCCCGAGAGCAATTTCAACATGTACATGAAAAGGCAAATACTCCACAATTACTCTTTCCAAATAATAAGAACCTGCAGAGAACTAAAGCTGTGAATTTGTAATACTGGTGCATAATCTAATCAGAAAATTTTCTCCACATTCTTTTAACCATATCAAAGCAAATACGACGGAAAAAATGAGGGTTTCAGTTGTGTACAACATTTGTCAGTACCTTTTAGCCTCTGGTTTTATATCGGTAGTTTGATCTTTTAGCCTCATTATATTAATCTTAACAGCATCCTCCTTTTAAATAAAACTATCATTACCACATTTGTCCAAGGGATTTGACAGGTACTGCATCCCTATCCTTTTTCCACAAAGCTGTAGGCTTTATGAGTCACTATAGAAGAGAGCATAAGCTAGCTGTTGAAATACAAAATTTCTGACTAGGCAGGCTGTTGGTTTTTCATGACTTGGCACGCTGTTGGCTGTTGGCCGTATCAAGATAGACAAACACTAGAAGAAAAAAAAATGCTCATGGAGTTCATCATGCAAATAATGAGTGACAAAAATGCATAATACAAGGCATGCATTCAGCATGCAGTGAATTCATGCAGGGAAAAGATCATTCTCCATCTCTCCGCCTCACTTCATCAAATGCTTTCTTCTTCTCTATCCTTTAAAGCATAATACCTTTGCCTATTTAATTAGTTTGCCAAAAGAACAAAACTATATGGGAGTGGAGACAGGGTCATTATCTAGTAAATATGAAAACTACGAAGGCACTTCTACTGCTGTGGAAATATGAAAACCCTCAACCATGCATGTTTATGTAGCCGGTCATTCATCTATGTTGGAAAATCCAAACTCAACTCTGACAATTCAATGTGCCAAAATAAATTTCTCCTACAGGTCATAAACCTTCAACATCAAATATATAAAGATCCAAAGGCACTCATTAGAAATACCTTGATTCCAGTCTGAACTGTTTCAACCTGGTTACGTAGGCAATCCATCTAAATGGGTACACGACAGTCACAATTCGTGAACCCTAAATATTCCACAATTTTATAAACTACGTTTAGCTGATCCAAGACCGTGGATGCGTAGGTACCTGGATATGTAGTCTAGGTCGAGCCCCCTACAATATATAAAAATAATTCACCTTTCCAACTTGAGCCAGTAACAATTGTGGTTGGAATAACAGGGTGCTCCCCATGGACTAAGGGATGCAGTTAATTACTTTATTTCTTCAATGGATCCAACTTACATAATAAAAGCTTGTGTGATGTAACACATTATCATGTGAGTGAACATACTTATGGAAAACTTCAAATTTTCGCCTAACACTAGCATTCTAGCATTATTTCCAAAAGTGACTACTTTACCATCTATTCTATATACAAAGGGTGAGCGCCAATTCAGTGTCTCCTTCATTGTCATCGTGTAGACTTATTGGAAGTACACCATCAGAAATCACAAGACATGAAAAATAAAACACAAAACTAAGGCAGAGCAACGGACCTGTAATTTCTGCAACGAATTAATCAGCAGCACCAAAGAATGAATTAGAAGATCAACTAGACCCTGCTCACGGGTGCGTTCCAGCAGTAAATCGGAAGTCGAATTGCCTTCTGTACCCTCATCAACAAGGTAATCTGGTCAGGGAAACAAAGCAAAAAATATGCTCCAGATTAGCCCGTCCATATGTTAAAAGATAATCAAGAACTTCACATATTATATGATAACATATAACAACAAAGTGAGATTGTATGCATCACGAAACACTACTAAGTACCTATGGTCGTTCGTTCAGCAAGTAAATCACAATAAGAATAACTTCGGTGATAATCTTGAAAATGCTGATACCAGCCATCTACAAAGTCCTAACACACCTAGGTGGTCGCCTTACGCGTGTCAGACACACTGGGGATAAGAATATGCCAAAAATGCAAAGGGACACATATGGGACACACCGCATGGCATGACCATTTTATTTTATTTTGATTCCAATAGACAGCAAAGGGACATGAGCACGACATGAAGGGACACCGCGAGGCAAAGTTAACAATCTAAATCTGGGTAAATTTTGTAAAAACAGAAGTAATATATATGTTTATGGTTGAAAGTTTTTTCTAGGGTTAAAAGATTAGACACATAACAGGGGTAGACTTTGTAAAAACAAGTAATATATATGTTTATGGTTGAGCCTTAAACTGAAGGACTTTGTCTCTTGCTTCCGCCACTCTCTCCCCTTGATGGATCATCTGTTAATATGTAAGATTAGTGTTAATTTTCCCTTAGTCCGTTTGTGGACACAATACCTAGTGTACATAACAAACAAAATGAATAGTAATAAAAAGATTGTTGTGCCCACCGTATCTGCAACCCATGTTTTGGAAGTTTTCATGTTCCGTGTCTTTATCCGTGCCTTGTTAGTGCTTGTTAGACACGCGCAAATACAAAAGGAAACTATAGATTGGAATTGGGGGGGGGGGAGAGGGGGGGGAATCACCATTTATAGAAGTAAGTTTATCTGATACACAATAAGTTTATCTTCATACAAACCAATTTACAATTTCAATAGTATCATTCAACATCCAATTCACGACGTTTATTTGATTTGTGTAGTTGAAGAAAACAAATCTCAAGAAAGCACCAAGTGGGTGCAAGCCAATTACACAAACTGTATATGGAATGCTAGACCATGAACCTATTACACTTGCCCCAGGGCCCTGTAGAGCAAGGAGAAAAACAATTACCATACTGCCTTCATCAAGTCAACATTGTTGAATATTTTAAGAGATTGCTAAATCCACAGGCACCACTCATACGTACTTGCCTCACCTCACAGTTACAATTACAACTATATTGATCATAGAATTAACAAGTAATATATGATGCATGTATGAAATCCTTTCTTCCAATAAAATTCATTTTGTCTTTTTTGTTGTACAATCTAAATGCTTCTTTCCACTATGCACTTTCAGTTGGAGCTCTCACCTGTATTAGGACTTATGTAAAGCTTAAGTGCAGTCTTATAGGTGCGTGCGTATGCCGCTAAACCTCACTTAGAAAACAGGCGACAGTTTACACGTATTATAGACTTCTCAACATCGCCACCCTCATAAGATATGAGGAGCCTGAAGTCTAGACCATATCAGCAAGAACATGAGAAAAAAATTAGAATTACCACTTAGAAACAGTGACTGATTTGATCAGATGTACTCATAAGTCAAGAAATGCTAACTTTGATTTCCCATGAGATGTGCCAAAAACTCAGAAGCGTTCAGTAATCACTCCAAGGAAATTAGTACTTATCCTTAACTTCAAAGGGAAAAGGTTGGTTAAAAGAAAAGGGTAGCCACAAATGTCTTATCGAAGACTTCGTTCATCCATACACATAAGTGACGTAACATTAATAGGTGGCCTCAACCCTCAAGGAACTGGAATGTTTGGCTCATAGAGTATATCCAGGATAGCATCAAGATTTGTGCCAATTAGCCAGTAGAATTACTTTTACTGACAAACACCACCACAAATGATACCCACAAACACTGAATGGCACATCAAAAATATTGTGCACCTCCCAATGACCCAACTTAGCCCATCCGTAAGCATCTCTACACCAACAATCCCATACAAAAACAGTCCTGTCACTTGTCAATCCACAGAGGAGATAGGATAACAGTTCTCACTAAACAGAAACAGATGCTCAAGTAATAGAAATAGAAGTCCAAGTACTAATCACAAATCCAATTCCCATTCCTGATATAAAGAACGATGTATTTGTAAGAGATGGAAATTAGGAAGTTGGCTAGTGCCATACGTCCTGAAACTTGTTCACTACTGCTAGAATATAGCCCAAAACTAAAAAGAAGAAAAGGGCTTTGGTGATCCACATCTTGCAAAATGAATCAGTTTGTTCGAAATTTCAAATGTAGCATCGGGTTACAGGTACATGCATAATTAAAGAAAGGCAATAATTTCAAACCAGTAACACTTTGTACAGACCGTAGTTGTTGGAGGACCTCTCAAGCATGAGCCTACAGTCAATTAGAACAGCATGGATAACCATTACAGCGCCTTCATCGTACAAAGCAGTAGCAACAGCCTTCAAAAATTAAACATTTAGCCACCTAACAATTAATTTGGATAAGAGTCTTTTAAGGAAGTCAGGAAAAGTCAATCTCATACCGAATTCTCCGAAATGAATGCTAAAATTCGAAATGCAGTAGTCATCTGAGCCACAGAAGAGTCGCGAAGAACAGCAGCACGATAATTATTTTCAGAAATAGGCTTCCCAAGCAGATTCTCAATAAGATTACCATCAGAACTTGTGGAAGAATCTCCAACCATATTTTCAACTTCCATCGTGTCTGCTAACAGAATACTTGTCGAAGCCATGTGTGGGTCTCCGCCAGAAGCTAACAAAGCAATGTACTGCAGAAGACCAGTTGCCCCTTTTCCATGGTAAACTATACTAGCATCTACCCACTCCAAAAGCCGAGTGGGGGCATCCTTTCTGTTGGACCCTGGGGAAGAAGAATTTAAAGCCCTGTGAAGCTCTGTAGCATTTCCAATCCAAGAACCCAGGGATGATGCAGTTAGATCAGTAACAATGACTTCAAAAATCTCAGCAGCTGAGTGAAAGACTGCAAGATTTAGTGGTACAAAACCTGCAAATAAAGAATTGCACTTTTTAGTGGGGAGGATAGTGCAAGAGGAGGATAGTGCCAGAAGGAAGCGCTTGCTCAGATAACATGCACAATGTAGAACAAGTGAACAACTAAAATTGAAAATTTTGAAAATGAAGATAAGTCGACTACCACTATTTGGGGTATCTGGATCGAGCTCCTTAATGGAACGTAATGCTGCTATCAAAACTGAAACAGCCTACAAACAGGAAGCAGGAAAAGCCAAATACTTCAGTGGAAAAATTAGTCTAAGCATGCTAAAACACACAATGATAATAGGAGCAGTTATTGCGCTCTGCCAATACCACAAAAAGAAACAATGCTCAAAAAGGCAATATACTCAACCATAATGGCCTTTACAGTAACGGTAATATGCTTAGACTTTAGCACTCAACAGATAATAACGATTATTGCAAACAAAATTTAATCTTATAATACCTATAGTGATATACCTTTGGTTTCAGGATAACCCCCCAAAAAAAAAAATCAACAACCGGAATAGCAATAATAAAGAGAACGGCAGTACTTTAAAGTAATAACAATCATGATTTGCTTCTTTAACGTCGTGTCACAACATTCACAGTATCGAGACAAAGATAAGACTCTAAATACCATTTTTTTTCTAGTGCTCACAACAAAAAACTCAATAATACCTCTGGAAAATGCCCCAGAGCCAACAAAGCTTGGCGCCCACAAAGAGACCTACAAATCATCTCATCAGTGTCAATCAAATGAATCCTAAACCATTTATACAACATTGGAGGCCCACAACAAGCAATTCAAGATTTCCAACCTAGAAAGGCCACATAGCTCCCACAGCACCCATAAAATTTCTTCAGAATGTGCATCTGATGTAAGCAGACGATCTATAGCATTGACCTGCACTCAAAACATGGCACAGTAAACCACAACAATAGTGACCAAAAGGGAAGCCAAACCAAAAAAAGATATAACCACAGGAAGCAAAACCGAAGTTAAAAGCAGAACAAATTACTAATATCAATATGACAAATGAAACTAACCACTCTCAAATGTTTTTCAACAATCAATCCAATTTCCTCTGGGTGACAAATAAACCCCTTGGATATCAGGACAGATGCATAACGAAGTGGAACAGGCTCTTCCTTCTTCAAACCATCTGAACCCCTTAGAGCAAGAATTACATTGGTGGAGAGTTCAGGGTGATGGAGAAGGAAGATTAAGCCTGAAAAAGAAACAAAAACGTGAATCACATAAACATATGAATAGGAAAAGAAGAGAAAATAGATCAGGGAAGCCAGCAGAAGTGATAAAATGTGATAAAGGTAGCCTTCACAACACCTGAGCGGCAGAAAAGAAGTGATAGAACTATTGCTTCAAGATATGATGCAATATCCACAACTATGTCCATAGCATTTCCCATTTGAGATCTTCCGATAGAAGATGATAACAGTGCAGCTGACAAAGGAAAGAATCCCCTCTCCTGCTTACACAGACACACATAATCAATTGCTGATGAACAGAAGGTAGAACCACAAGCAAACATATAGAACTTTAAAAGCTAGATTCATGAAGAAAAAACCTGGGGTTGTTGCTTTCAAGAAAGCTTACAACCTGACAGGCACAAAATAAAATAGCTTTCCACCGCCTAAGAGCCCTAGAACATTCCCCTAGTCAGTCCACCTGTAGATATAAAACCTTTTCTGCCCTATTGGCAGCTTTGTACAAAAATTCTAGCACATTTTTAACTACCATGAGAAAACAAAGAACAAATTTCTTCTTTGAAAAGTGCATGAGACTTGATATGAAGGGAATTCAAGTATTCTCCAGCATGGGAACTCAATCTTAATGACTTGAGTGTAGAGGGAACACGGTATTAAATGCCAACAAAATTTGGCCTTGTGCTCTGCCCAAAAGCAAAAGGCCACAGAGGAGATATGATATTTGCTATGAAATGTCCATGCGATTGAACAAAGACAGCGTGAGTGTATGACAGTTGCTAATTCCTTTCCCACAATAATTTCTTCAACTAAAAGGAAAAAGGAGCGTACAAGTATCAAAAAATTGCATACGTCTACATAGATCACCATAATTTATTGAAACTTCAACCCCAAGGGTTGGCAGTCACCTAGCAACAAGGTCCTCAGGAAGCCTTTGGTGACTGCCACCCATGTGCTACCAACTCTTGTGTTGGGCCAATGCATACGGGGTTCTACCCCAGCTTTAAATGGACCCCCGCTAGTGGGCAGTAAGATTGGTTCACCCAATTATTAGGCCGATTAGGCCAAATACCAAGTTATCAAAAATCTCTTGAAAGTTCAAGAGCAAAAAAAAACCCACCCACTGTCCCCACCCCTGGCAGAAAAACCTACTCCTAGGAATTCCCAATACCCATGCTAGACCATACCATTCACTATTTCCTATAGGAAGACAACCATTTTTTCCTGTAACCATGAAAGTTATCTAAGCAGATCCATCGGTGTTGTTCGCAAAACCGATGGTTACAGGAAAACCATGAAAGTTATCTAAACTGTTTGTACTTGTTTTCCTTCCATGGTTGGGAGATAGGGTATGATGCTGACACTTGATGTCAGCCTGCTGTGATTAGAGAGATGTTTTCTCCCATTCACTTCAAAATGGTTACTCATCCATCATAAATACATCTGAGGCTTCACTTAAGTCTAAAATATCCTGCATTTAACCTATAAAATCTGCTTATATTCCTACCCTAGTGAAGGATTTGTTGACCTCCATTTTGGGAAGAAAAGTCTTGTTTCACAAATAAAGCCACTAGTTCATATGGTTGCACATCAAAAAAGAATTAAGTGTCAACACGTGCAGATATCTCCTATGCATCAACCAATATTGCCATATAGGCAATGAACCAAAAATATCAGCCATTAGGGGACACGAGTATGGCCAATGTAATTATCCAAAAAGAAAAGAGTATGGCCAATGCCTAGGCTCTAACCGAACAGGGCCAAGGAACCTTCAGGCATCAAAAATGCCTTAAGCTCCAAGACTTCATCGCCATGAAGCCCCGCTAACATGGCCCACAGGAGTCAAGAGTCTAGCATATGAGACTATTGCAGGAGCCATACCGCATGACCATAGAGTTGGAATTTTTGCACAGTAGGGTCAGAAACCTAAAACAGTTGGAGCAATTTCGCAGTTCTATTGGGATTTTGTGGCAATTTCAGAGTTATAGTGATTTGGGTTGAGAAAATTAAGGACTTCAAAGGGGACTGGGGGGTAAAAATACGCAGGCAACATTTCAAAGAGAGATCAGTTGACCCCTGTGGGTATCAACCTCTCTCCACCCCCGTCACAGATCCTCTATGACAAGGTTTGGACTCTGGAAACCTGCAAAAATATCATACAAGGACCCTTTGATGAAGCATAAACCACTTCAGCAGAGACTTTGTTGACAAATAATTTCAGAAGCCTGTCAAATCTGTCTCGTACACAACTTTTTCATATCAGAAGACCTCTGCTGAATGGTGTAAAAACAAGGACAATATCCAATAGTCATATCATATGACATACAAGTTTCTAACTTACATGGATGTGCTCCTTGCAACAAATACAATTTTTTTTTTCTTAGAAAGAACTATTTCAATAGCTCATGTAAACAAGCCATATTCCAAATCAGAGCAAAGTAAAGATATAGAGACTAGAGAATTACAGCAAAAAAGCAAAATGAAGGAGGAAAGACATAATGGAGGTAACCACTTTCAGCATGGCAAAGGAGATAATACAACGTATTGATTGAGAAACAAGTCAAATATGAGTTAATACCACTGCTATAGCCACTTTAGAAGTAAAGGAGCAGATAAATTCACACCTTCAGAAGGAATAGCAAGTGTGAGTCAATATCCCAATTAGACAACCAACAATTTGATGAAGTAATCAAGCTACAAGTTGATTTGTATGACAACACTCCTTCTGTTTCACCAAGAAGCAATGATCTGCTAGCGCAGGCCAGTGGGGAAGGATCTTCAAGTGGAGCACGTGAATTTATCATTTTCTGCAGCAATACTTGTCAACTAAATTCAACTGAGAAACAACAATGTAGAAGGATATGACGAGTAGCAATAACATTGCACTGAAAGTTACTATTAGGCTGCCTCAAGCTTAAAAAGCACAGAATAAAAGGGTTTCAACTAACCATGAGCGTTTTGAGTTGGGATTTAGCACTGGTAAGCTTGTCTAAAGTAGCATTAGTAACCCTTCCAGAAGTTGAAAGACTTCCAAGCACAGATAATACTGAAGACTGCCAAAAAAGACAACTAAGGCGCAGTAACAAGATTCACATTTCATAACCTAATAGACCAAACAATCAACCCTTGCCCCCCGGGCCCCAGAAACAGAAAAAATACAATATGCACAACCAAGGCCAAAGCATATACCTCGTATCTGGAAGCAACCTCATAAAAACGCAAGCGGTGAAGTATATGAGTTGCAAGAGAAGCAACATCATGGGGCTGTTTCTGCAATAGCAGCTTCAATAACTCATTATAACCCACATTGGTCCCCGAAGGAATGCTTTCATCTTCACGAGGCCACCAGCCAAGGAATCCTTCACAACCAATTGAGTGCCTGGTAGCCTGTTCCAGAACTCCAAGTACCAGCAATCTAATGGCATGAGAATTCTGCATGTGATGGGAAATAATATACCCAAGCTGCTCCATGCCACCACTATTAACAAATTGAAAGCAGCTCTCGCTGCCAGAGCACAACAAAAGTGCAGCACTCAACCACAGAATGACACTCTTGTTCTGAGAAGCAAGATACAAAATTAGTAATAACCGAATTCCAGTGCGTATCTACTTGTTACATAACATAATGAGAGCGAGAGAGAGAATGTTATTTCAAGTTATTTTAACATATGCCAAATCTGCTGAAGCATACAGAAAGGCATAGATAATTTGAACTACCTTTGAAAGCTGAAGATGCCCAAAGGTTCCGGAAGGCCTATCAAAATGGATATATGTACACAGGATGTCCATCAATTGTTTGGAAGTAGCAAAATCAGCTTCAGATTCAAAAAGCATGCTGTCTGCCATGGATTCAGACGAAAGGTTCCCTGATTCATGATGAAGGCTGTTGTAGGTATTAAAAAGCTCCTTTCTAGCCTCAGTAAAATCAAAATGCAACTGTCCTTCAGAATTTCTAGATTTCCCCACCAAAAATTGCTTCTCACTGATAGCTGGAAAATAACAGCTATGAGTTACGTAACAAGATGCCGCCGAGACAACCATACTAATAACTTTATCGATCGCATCACCATCGTTTGACAACTGCAAAACCTTAAATGTCAAATCTAAAAACTGCTTGATCTCAACAGAAATATCGGATGCAGCAACTTCTAAGGACAATGCTTTTGGTGAAAAAATCAATTCCTCAATTGTCACATCAATCGGATGTAGTGCTGGTGGGAGGTCTTCAAGCTTTCCCTCAATAGAAGAAACAGTATTCGTTAAAGAGCTATCTATATCGACTTCTATGTTGAACTGCCCTAGATCTTCTGCTGTGTTCCCATATATGACTAAGGTCAGGCTGCGGTAGCTGCCCCTTACAACCACGTGATTAGTCACAACAGCCTGCAACAAAAGCATCTATTACTTTCAACAAACTTCCAACAATAAGTGATAAATATCTCAGGCAAGATACACCAGACAGAACAAAGAGGGAACATGTTGGAATAGGAAAACAAACCTGCATTTACGTTTATATATGATATACACATTGTAGTGCATATTTTTATCCTTAATCTATATTTGTTTAGCCTTATCAAAATATTGTTTGGTATTCATATACTTATTTTTGTGTTTGATAGGTGTTTTGGAAGTTTGATGAAAATAAAGAAAGATGAAATCAATGGGAGCAAAAACAAGAAATTGGATAAGAGTTTTACGTGAACGAGAAGCATGGGATAATTTTCCCTTCAATTATGCATGAAAAGTGCACATTACTCCTTTTAAGGCTATTGAAAGCCTTGTCGATGGAAAATTGACTAAGCTAGCCTAGCCTATAAAATGCAAGGAAAGCAAAGAAGAAAGGAGGACCAAAAAAAAGCTCCATTTTATTGGAACTGTCGAACTTTCTCCATAGTTTTTCAGTGAGCTTCAAAGAAGAAAGGCCAAATGTCTTTGGCCTTATTTGCAACTTCCAAGGCCAACTAAACTCTCTCCATTTAGGGTACACGTGAACCCTAAACAACTAATGTTTGATTATATTCTGTCGTATTTTTATTTTACTTCGGGATTTAGCAACATTATGTAATATTTGTATAATTTTAAGATGACTCTAGTATTTTCATGCTTCAAGTTAATGAATATGTATTTGTTTTTTGTGGTTACGAATACATAGTTATACAATGATTTTCCTTTAGATGTATACGTGAGTAGAATGAGTCAAGCCAGTTACCACGAGTTAGTTTAGCGTGGACAACGCATTCCTATTAGGGGTGTAAGAGAAACCGAAAAACCCAAACCAAACGAAAAAAAGTCAGTTCGGTCGGTCCGGAAAAAAGTCCGGTCAGTTTTGGTTTCTGGAAATTTTTCCGATTTTTCGGTTTTTACGTTTTCTTAACCGAACCGACTATTTGGCCGTTTATGGCTGTGATGGTTTTGCGTTGGTTGTGTTGGCTATTGACATACGAACTATTGGAACTCGTGTTATCATCATGGAACGCTAAACATTGTAGGTTATTGACATATGAACAGTACATTGACTGCATTCTGGAACTCTTGCGCTAATATCGAATTTGTTGGTTATTTTTTTTGTGAATCACCTGTTGATTATTGAACAATGGCCATTATTTTCTTGTTCGCTATTGTCATTTTCAATTGGAAACCCGAGAACATATGCTCAAATTCAATTGGAACCCGAGAACATGAAACTTGTAACTCCTATTAATGTTTTTTAATTTTATGAAATTTCAGACCAAAACATGGGCCCAAAAATTATTATTTGGTTTATAAAGTTTTAAAGAAAAAGTAAATCTAAAAAAAAAAAAAAATCATGACTAAACGTTTTCTAGAGCCTAGGATCTTTTTGTGGGTCCAAAATAAAAGCCCATTTGGAGAAACCGACCGAAACCAACCAAGACTGAACCAACGTTGGTTCAAACTGAAAATTGGTCGGGATTGGGTACCGTAATCTCCACCCCAAACCGATCGGGTTCAGAGTTCCGCACCGGGAAACCGACCGAAACCGAACCAATTACACCCTTAATCGCATTCTAATTAGAGATGATTCATTCCTAGCTCACACACACACACACACACACACACACACACACATATACATATACATATACGCAGTCCCTTTTAAATAAGGGTTCTCTTATTTTGCTACGACGCGGACCTCTTATTTCCTGATCAAATTTTAATGATCCAAACCATTCAATGTGTTTGTTTAAAACATGTTTTTAAGGGTATCCGCAAGAAATTAGCTCAAAACAATATCGAGAAGGGCTTGTTCTAAATAGTTTTTGCCAAGGGGAACAATTTTGTGAAAAATTGAATGAATCAAACCTTTCCGAATAATATTTTGAGTTGATTTTTCGAATTAACCCTTAAGAATATGTTTTAAACACATTGAACGATTCGGATCATCAAAATTTGATAAGAAAATAAGAGGTCCGCACTTTAGCAAAATAAGAGATCCATTATTAGAAGCTTACTCTCCATATACATATATGTGTGTGTGTATACACATATACATATGATTATTTTTAAAGATATTAACATGGCTTGTAGCTATATTATATCATGATTACATTAGTGGGTTAAATCACGAGGTTAGTGCAAGATTATAAAATCCTTTGTTACAAGATTAGTGGTGAATCCAATAGTTTATGTTTCTTTTTATTACCAAAAACTGAAATTTTTGTTCTCTAGAAAAAAGTTATTTGCTAGCCAAAAAAAATATCAAATCATTCTTCCTCACTTAATTTAGAAATCAATTTTAGAATTAAAGGTAATTCGTTGTCCCTGAGGTTCAACATCCATACTTATCCCTATACTACTTAATTTTTACGCATCTGCAATCTTGATTCTGACACGATCAATATGGAATAAGAACACAAAAGTACTTTCCTAGAATAATCAATAGACTGTATCAGAAACCGCATATGCAATGAGTCGAAGACGGTAATAGACAAAATATGAAGATAAATTATCACCACACATTGAACAGAGAAGTAAGAAATGTACATGAGAAGTTCTGTCTAAGTTCCAAGTTATCATGGCAAGGCATATCATCAAATGAAGAGTAAAAACACACACAAAAATTGTAGTACCTCAACTTCAAGCACATTTGATGAAGAATGAGAATACAGAAAAGGCTGACACAGCCGCCTAAATCTGGTTTCCCCTTCACACTGCACAAAAACCTCCAAAGCAAATGAAGGAGGTGAAGTAGCCCTATACAAGAAAAAAAAGTTAGCCGATGGCAAAAGGAAATAACAACATAAAATGCAAATAGAAACTGAGACCAGGAAGGAGTCCTGCAATTTGAGCACATACAATCACATAAGACTAACACATTCCCTTTTTCTAGGTTGGGGTCAGGGATGGAAGGGAAGGAGGTTTTGTAATGGAAGAGGGGAACATCATTAAAATACTTGCAAAACAGATGCAGGCATGCAGTAATATCTACAGAATTACTTGATGAAGTTCATGTTTAAAATAAGCCAAAAGAATGGTTAGGCAAGGAGTAGAGCCTTTATCGCTCCCACTGATGACCCTTGACTTTCCCCTTATCGGTAGCTTGTGTTTTGCAAGCAGAAATGTCTAGACATGTACAGCAGGTATCAGAACCTTGCAAAACACGTGCACACTAAATATCTTCGGTGGCTAACAAATGACGCCATTCATGGATGTTTTTGTTTCTTAGGTGAGTTGTAATCTTGTTTCTTTTCATCTTTTCTTTTCTATTTCGAATGCCTCCTCAAACTCTTTTCTATTTCTCTTCTTTCTTTTCCAATGATTTCATTGACGCCAATTGGGAAGAAAAAGTTAAAGGTACCTCTAAGCAGTAAGCAGCGGTGGCAAGCGAAGTTGCTAGCATTCAACATGAACTTTGCACCACATACAAGCAATTAAAGAAGAAACCGAAGACCGTAATTGTACCCTGAAATGTGTACCATAATACTAACACAAGGCTGTATGACCTTGAGGATAAAGGCAACATGGGAAAACATGTATTAGGCAATAGCTATCTTCTAGTCCTCACTAATATGTACAGACTCTGGCATGCAAAAGCGAGTTCGGCAATCTGCACATCTTAAACTAGCAAGAGATCAAATATAACGGGTTAATCTATTTCTCCTGTGGCATATAGCTGATGGTTTTAGGCAGAAGTATATCTATCATGCATTGAACCTAAATATTGCAAAAATATGGGAAATTTATGGTTGACTTGGGAAAGCTACTCATATATTTTAGAAAATATTGAGGTGAGTAAAATTGATAAAGAATGTACAAAGTCGCACTTACAAAGCGTGTAAAGAATAACACGTCAAGACAATAAATAGTGCATAAACTCCACTATGTGGAAACCAATGAGAGGTGACTAGACAGCCAATCATTGCAAATACAAATTTGCTACTGTACAAATACATAGAAGCCAAAGACAGCCTCACTGAAATATCAAAGTAGCTATCCAGAGGAAAATTAGAGAAACAAACCATGTTATCTTCCGGAATATTGATGAAGACTGTGTTCATATATTCGATACAGAATTTGTTCAATGGGTGTATATCAGTTGATGAATTTAAATCCAAACATAAGGGAATTAACTACATAAAATAACTGACGGCATAATATTTGTTGTTGCCCACAAACATGAAAAGAAGTGTAGTTTATAGGAGTGAACTTTCGTTGGTGAAGTAAGATTCAACTCAAATTAGAAATTAACTTAAGATTGAAGTCTGTGTTCGGTTGAGTGTTTCTGAAACGATTTTTGAGAAAAAAAACTCTGAGATGTTGTTTGATGTAAGTGTTTCAGAAAAAATTTGGGAGTTAAATTTTTTCAGCGTTTTCGAGGTGCTTTCTCTCTCTCTCTCTCTCTCTCTCTCTCTCTCTCTTCTTTTATAGAGAGACGAAATTGTTTGAAAAAAAAATAAAACTGTTTGGGAAAAAATTTCCCAAACAAGTTCCCAAAAATTTTTCAGAAGATTTTTGAGAAACTTCTAACTGAACACACCCTAAATTGTCCGATCACATAGAAGGAACTTCACTGCCAACTAATCTTTGAAGCACGTTGTAAGTAAATCTCACTTCTTAGCTAAGAAGCACAGATATGGAACTCAACACAGGTACAACACGAAATCAACATGCAGCAGACATCGATTTTTGAAAAAGTATTGACACAAAATTGCATGGGTTCAACAAGATCTGTATACAGGTAAATAAAAGTTTACTCACATGGAAACTGCATTACTATATTAACCCATGAAAATAGTAAGAAATCATTTTTCACCTAGCATATACGATAAAAGAAGTGCGAAAAAAATCCTAGTACCTATTTTTAGAAAGTCTTTCTCATAAAAAAGTTTGAAAGCTTGGGATTTAGAATAAAAAAACCAAAACCTTAAGACAACAAAATCTACATTGCTTTGTAAATTACCCTCGATCCCAAGTTATTTTTCTCAAACTTGCAACATATTTCAGGTGTGTCTAAGGCTCCAAGCTAAGTAGTGGACACGTGACCCCAAGGTGTCCGAAGCTTGTCCTGTTATGTAGGTCTCACATATAAGCCACCTTCTTAGAAGCATGAAGCCTAGTTGTTGAAACTAAAAATAATAAAGTTACCCCTTTCTCTAACATCTTAAGCTTTTAGATGAGTTGGTAGTTCACAATCTAATATGGTATCAAAGCAAGCAATAGGTCATGTGTTGGAACCTCACCGCCTACCTAGTAATTAAAAATACTTGCATGTGTTTAGCCTGCTTATGGAGGGCATGCCTACATGTGAGAGAACGTGTTGAAAATATAAATAATAAAGTTACCCCTCTCTAACCACTTAAGCTTTTAGATGAGTTGGTGGTTAACAATCTAATAGTTTTTATGTATGTAGACGATGAAGATATACTGTCAAAACACATAGTTTAGTCCCCAATGGTGAATTGATGATCCTCGACTTTCTTCCCCTTCTTTTTCCCCATGAACAAAAAGTCACTCCTTGAATGTAAAAACTAAAGCAACAGAAAACCAACATTCTCATTCTTGAAATAGGGTAAAAAGAGAAAAGTAGCATTTGGTGGCTGAAGAAGGAGATGGCTTCAAGAAGGCTGGAAGAAGCATTTGGTGGCTGAAGAAAGCTTGAAGAAGACTGTTTATTGTGCCAAAACCTTCGTTCCATCGCGAGGTAAGAAAACCCAAAAATCACCTATAATCGGTAGTGAGGATTTCAAAGAGAATTTTGACCCTTCAATCTGCCGCAAATTGCAACAATGTAGCGGGAAAACTGTAAATTTGGGCTTCCCAAGTCCAAAGACCCCGCTCAGACATGCCAGACTTTTTACCTTGGTTTATTGACATGAATGGAAAGATCAACACAATTTGGCGATCGACTCATCAATTCAGGTACTGACTCATCGAACTGCTAACATGGTAAATCAAGTCAATCGAACGATTCACACGAATCCTGCAATTTCAGTAACTATGCTTACAAGTACTCATGCTTCTTAGCTTCTTGCTGCACAAGCTAGGATATGGACAGTAATGAGTTCAGCAGAAGTCCACATAATGAGATGAACCCATGCAAATGAATGTACCATAAAAAAAGAGCAAACAATACCAGCAAATGAATGTACCAAACATAACTAAAAAAGCAAGAAACTAACGGATTGACGGTGGTAATACACCTAGCATTAGATGATAACAAACTGATGAGAGGAGATCGATTTAATTTGTTCAGATCAGGAAAAAGAAAAACAGTGAATGGACAAGGTGTAAGAAGTACAATAATTCCAGAGGTGGAAGAGAAAGAGAAAGCCAACAATGACCTTGGCTTGACAATAAGGAAAACAGGTGATATCCTATGATCTACCAGACAAATTGATATGGAAAGAACAGAATGGTGAAAGAATGCCTTCGCTCAGATGAGTATTAAATCCTTTGTTATGGCAAGCCACAACATGGTAAGGTAGTCACTTATCCAAACATGCAGTATTGCGGTTATTATTCTTTCGGAAGCAACTCATATTGTTAAATAGAATACAAGGAACCTCTGTGCACCCAAAAAAAATGAAAAACATAAAATTTCTTGGCTCAGTTTTTTTTATTTGGAAAACCAGACATTAAAGAGAAAATTACAGAGAGAAACTCTCGAATACGGTTTGACTTTGTTCCTTCTGTTTCATAAAATCTTATCGGTGCACGGCTTTCTACATTCACTTTACACTTAGAAACCATAATATTTCCTGAACAAGATGGCGCATACCCTATTCTAAGATTTCTAAAGTGGTCTACATTAGTTTGGTAAAGAAAGCAAACTTGTCTTCTACGGCCAAAAACGTCACATGCAGAGATTCTAAAACAACAACTAGAACAATACTAAAAAATAAAGTAGTCCTTGAGTAAAATTTGACAATTCAAATCATACATCATATATATAGCACCCTATCACCAGGCCATCTGAAGTGGGCCAAACCGGCATATGGTGTGGGCCCACTAATGGGCAAGGTCCAATATGCGAGCTAGATGGGCTGAACCGAAGACCCAAGGTGGTTTTCACGTTCATATAACCAGCCCATCTGTTACAGGTGCACGTCCAGCGTGTGGACCTGGCCGAGGAGAGACCTGACCCGGATGACTATGTTAAGTTTGTGCTCCTCGTAGACGCTAGATGGTTCGGCTCCACCACGTGCAAGCTGACCTGGTATTCGGTGCGCCATGCATGACGTCTTAAGCTCAATGGTTACTTGTGACATCACTAGGCACCTATCCTGCACATGCTTACTTGGAACTCAAATACAGTTGCACTATATAATGTACATGATAAATGATAGAAAGAGACCTTCTAACAGAACTACTATAAGCACTACATATTATACTTTGAATACTCTCTAAGGAGCTAACTTAACCATCGGAGCGCCTTCCGGCGGCCCGGCACTAATTGGTTCTGGCTTTTGCCAGAGGGTTCAAGTTAAGGATTTGCAGATCAAGTTACTTGGAGACATATCTACTGGATAAAGGACCCTACACCATCCACGCTTCCATGAAAAATGAAATGATAATTAATAACACAGCCACCATTACTTGCAGTCATACCCTATTAGTGTTACCGCCGAAGAAGCTGATGTGGCATTTTGTTCAAGGAACTCACAAGCAGTAATGACAATAGGTTCAGCAAATATCACCTGGAAGAAAAATAGGATGTAATCGCATGTCAATCAATAGAAAGCTCCAATACCAAAAACAAGTAGGTAAATAACAGTGGACAACGATGTCAACTACGTCAGCCATTCAAACATAAGTTGCACGTCAAAATTGAAGATGCTTAAGCGAAATAAAAAGAAAACAACAATAAGGTTAAAAACTTATGGCAATGCATTTATAGATAAAGAACAACACAACAAAATGTTAGCTCCTTGTGGTAGTTTCAACTTGTCAAGGGGATATGCCTTCAAGGTGCACAAATTTCAAGCAAAAGATATCAAATTTCATCATTGCCCCTTGTACCCACTATTAAATTTACTCATAAACATTGGATATGCATTTTGGTTCATCACAAATTGGAAGATGGACAAACAAAATAGGAGGGAGGGAGTAACAATGATCCTAACAATATTACTACAATTTCAATCATAATCAGAACTTCTATATCCTCTCCCTTTCTTTGATTCTAGCAAATTCTAGTCACAAAATATCTACCAACGTAAAGGACAATGCGTTCAACCTATGTTCAAGTCCAACACAACCAATTTGCCAACCTATAGAACTACCTACCGGCCCTAGGGTGAGCAGGAAAACCATTGAAACGACCAGTCCGGTCCAAACCACCCAAGTTGGTTTGGTTTTTTGAGAGACAGGTTTGGTCCCGGTCCAAAAAATTAGAGAACAGTAAAATAGGATTTTGTCCACAGGTTTACGTTCACAGTTTCGGCTGCAAACTGATCCAAACAGTAATCAGATATTTGTATACATTTTAGTTTTTGAGTTGGAAATACCTATCGACTTAACCAAGTTGAACAAGTTAACAATATAATGTACAAGTAACATTTATGAGAACCAAACTCAATCCTCTCTCTCTCTCTCTCTCTCTCTCTCTCTCTCTTGATGATGATGATGATGATGAATATGCCTTGTATTCATTTAGTGACTTTTCACAAGCTTTGGTTTGCTGTCAATTAAGTTCTTTAAATGCATATAATGGAGTTTCTCATAAAACTGAGTTACTCTATTGAAGTTGATTTTTTATTTTTGATTTTTATGCAATTTGAGTGATTTTAATAGCTCGTAAACATGTTCTGTTAACTAGAAATAATAGGTAGTTTGAAATCAAAATCAAATCGTAATCTATAATTTTGGACCGACAGAAACATCTTTTTCCTTTATGGAGGGTACTCCGAGTATGGGTACCTCGTAGGACCTCGAAGAGGTGCATGCATAAACATTTGGAACTCTTTTCTTATCTGAATCTTAAGAAGAGGACCCTACCCTATTCTATTCTCGAACTCTCTATCGAGCTCTACCCTGCCCGCATTTCCTTTCGAAGGGGACCATGTCTCCACCTGCTGCCAACAGCCTTTCTTCGGAATTATACGGAAAGGGTCGATCTTCCCTCCCGTTTGTTGGATTTAGGGAAACTAATTCCTTCTTCTTGGGCAAGAGAATCAGTAAGACAACACATTACTGGGCTTACTTCAATGGTGGACTTCTTCGGGGGGAGGGAAGGGGCAGTCTGATCATTAGTCCCATCATTAGGAATCCCGATCGTTGGCTAGGAGCTCTGGCTGCAGCAAAACTAAAGCTTCACACTAGTCCACTCGCAACTTACACGGCTACGTACCAACTCTATGTTGAAAAGAAAAAAAGAAAATCCCCTTACTTTCAACTATTCCAACAGAAAGGGAAAATTCAAATGCTTGATAGATAATCCCTGGTGACACTTTGATTCCGTCAGAGGCTGATTTCCAAACTGGATTAAATCCCAACGAACCAAAGCAAAGCAGAATGGCTTAGACTGTCTCCCCATCCTCCTATTGTTGTTGTCTCACTCTAAGTCCTGTCATCATGAGCTCGAAGGTTTCGGCTTTTATTGATATGAACTAAAGTGTAAAAAGAAATAAAAACCCTTAACTCCTTATCTCTGCCCTTCGGTCCAGATTGGTTCAATTCACAAAATCTTGAATCTGTCTGATTTACCACAACCCAAACTAATCTAGTCCATGCACCAAATGGCCCTAATAGATAGAGAAACAAGACGTGATAAATTCGTAAATCTTACAAAAACTACCCTTTGATATAGAAAAAAAACTTTTGAGTTAAAACAGTTGTGGCCTTTGTGATTGGAGTTGTGGCCCTCGCATAAATCACCTAACCCTTGTAATGGTGAAGCACCTTTTTTCTCTCTTAGATCTTCTTCTTGTCTTTCTTCTCCTTGTGCACATAAGCAAGTACTATTTATGTACCATTCCATCACGATCCCTATTGAAGGCAGCAACTCCTCAAGTTTTCTAAAGTTGTCCTACATCAAACTTATTTGGATTTATTGAAGCTTATGTAGAGTGTCCTCATACAATTACTCGACTGTTCTTACTTTATAGGGGTGAGAATCAGACTCTACTTTTCCCAACACGTAAATTTGTAGGGGTGTATTTTAGAGAAGAATTGATTTATGCCCGTTTATTCACTAATCTAAAACTTAACACTTGTTTTATTATTGATTCCAAGGGTGGCAGTGTTCTTGAATGAAGTTTATCCTAACCGAAGACGCACTTCTCAGATTAGGCTGGGCCTCTCCAACTGAGCTGGACCTCAGGGCCCTGGATGCACTAGCGATTGACACACAAGGGAGTGATTGCCCAGGTTTCTCGGCCTGGTACACTGCACCTCTCATTCATGATATCTAAAGTCAACTATGCCCCTTAGACACGGTCGAAGCATGCCAGCCTAGTGTGCCTCTTTCACGACATGCTCTGGTCCACATGCTTACTCGTTCTCCTCAGAGGGATACCCACTTGGAGAGCTAGTTCGATACCTACTTGGATCGGTAGTTACTTTCCTTCTCTACTCAACTGGTACCCTAATGGTATCTATCATCAAGGTACCTAAACGAATGTTGTGTCCACAAAAATGGCATATATACAAATTAAAAGGTTTACTTGATTGATGTGTCTATCATTGATTGAGATTCCCTTTCAAAGGTAAATAATCTCCTTCTTTCACTATTAGTTGATCTAAAACCAAAAATCTTACTTGGATAGCCCTATTAATCTATTTTGACAGTACAAAATAGATAGTTAGCAAACGGGCTTTATGTTTCTGACTAACAAGATGATCTATGAAGCGCATGTACGAGCACGGGGACTAGAACGATACGGGTAAGTCAATACAGCACAATGCAAAAAGTAAGGTAAGCATACAGGAACAGCAAGTGTAACATTGTAACAAATACATCTTATAATCAGGAGGAATATTTTGCATTTGTGAATGACTTGGGTGATTAATAATCCAACCTAAATACCGCATTTCAACGCCAAAATTGAGGTAGAACCCAAGTATAATGGCATACTATAAATTATAGACCAAAATCTTAATTCTACAAGCATGGCAATATTAAGAAAAAGACTTATCAATTCAGCTTCATCACTGTATGAGATTAAAATCTTACTCTGAATGACGCATGGCATAGGTATCTATTAGAGTACAGGAATACAGCAAAATCTTTCGAGAAAAAATTTAGTACGTTTTCGGGTACCAGGTATGCATTTAGAAGTACCATGCAAAGTACCAATACCTGGTACGTTACGGGTGCGATATGGTTTCAGAAGTACTTATGCTTCATAGATAACGATTCATCATGATAGGGAATTATAATGTTAAACTCAACAAACACAAGAATCCAACAATACAAAATCCAATCAGTCGCTAGGAAATCCCGAAATACATAGCCAACAAAGTTGAACCTATTCAAGCCGATTTCTTGGATGTCCCAATACCCAAAACTAAAATTCAATATGATGTTTTAAATTTACTTATTTTCGCTAGGTGCTTTCAATTCGTTGTTCTTTTACAGGAACCAAGCATAGAATCAAGAGTGCATCATTCCCAGAAGTAATATAAACATGTTAAAACCAAAAACCCATACCTTGTAATAAGAATAATTGAAAGAAAATAAATCCTTTAGTTATTATGAAAGAATATCCTGAAGATATCAACAAACAATTGAACTAATTCGAGTAAATTTCTGCCTTGTGCGCAGTTCCTAGAAACCATATCCAAATTACTTCAGTTATATTTCACTGAATTCGCTACGTCCTTTTTTAGTCATCGATTTGCAATTGATGTAAGCAAGTTGAACCCATCAAACAGAACGAAGTGAGCAAGCAGAGATACCTCGTCAACGTACTCATCGAGTTGGGGATGAACGAATGTCTGCGAGAACAATACGCAAGGCTCAGGCCGGCCCATTTTGGTATTCCCCTTTTTCTCTTCTGAGAGAGAGAGAGAGAGAGAGAGTCTACCACGTTATGCAACTTTGGTATTACGGTTCTACATAACACAGGAGGATTAATGGAGCAACAACGAAATACTGCTTCGAAGCAATCCTTTGAGAATTAGGATTTCCAAAATTGCAAGTGCAGTGAAGTAACCTATGGAACCTCTTTTTGTTGTAATCTGTTTTCCCTCTACAAACCTATATAAACACACTTGTATATATTCATATACTCCAAACACAAATAGCACGTCGGTAATGTTTTTAAATTTTCAGAAAGTGTTTTAAAATAATAAAATAATATGAAGTGTTAAATGAGCATCTCCAATAAATATATTAAATTTTTTTATG
>JABCMJ010031741.1:0-20968 GCA_014822125.1 Arbutus unedo | reverse complement strand
AATGATATCGTATGTTTTTAGTGGCTTTAATTTATATTCGATGCATGTTTAATTGAAATCGCATAATGAAATTTTATTATTGCATGTTGAGCATGATGGATGAGCATTGTGCATGCGTGCATAAAAATTAGAAGTTAATTGAACGGCAGAGTTAAATGATCTTATTGTTGCGATAATAAGTGATAATCAGAATGATTTGGAGTTGTGGTGGATTATGAAGGATTGCGAGACTTCAATGTTGTGATATCGATGAAGGAGATTGCAAGATCCTGAGATTGTAATTTAGTTAAGGAGGATTTCGAGACCCCGATGCTGCGATACCAATGCAGGGGATTGCGAGACCCTGATGTTGTACTTTTAATATGGGGGGTTGCGAGACCTCGGTATGGAGATAATAATAATAAAAAGATACTCAATGCGGAAAGCTTTATACACGATATTGCATACACATATTTATGCACGATATTGTAGATGTTCTATTTGTTTATGGTTCTTTACATGCTATATAGAAAGATTATCATGTGTGTTTATTTGTAAGTTAAGGGTAAAACTAGATTTTTCTAGTGAGTGTTAATTACTCATTTGGAGCTACTTCTTTACTCTTGGCATTTTATGCTAGGTTTTGAGTAACAGATCGAGGGGGAATATGACTCGAAAGTTCAAGAGACTGAGATGGAGGAAAAGGATGTACCAGAGCCATGGTTGTACCAGTAACAGTCTAATGGTGTAACCTAATGTGTCATCTCAGTTGATTTTATTTAATGAGAAATATGACTCGAGTTGTTAGTTTCGAAACTATTTAGTGAATTAAATTTTGAGTCGGTTATTTTGTTGACAATTAATAAGTATTTTGAGAATTGAACTCTTATTTTTAAATTGAAAATTTTATTCCGCTGCGTAAATCATTATTATTTTATTTTAACGTACCGTAAAATTATGGGGCGTTACAGCTTTTGGACAGATTTTGGGACTATTTTCAGGTGGGTTTCGGGGTTGATCTTACGTGTCTTCGAGACTGAAATTTCAGCAGCTGATTGTGGCGGTAAAATGGTTTTGAGTGTCTCTCTCTCCCCCTCTCTCTCGGCAGAAAACGCAAGAGGTAAAAGTGGGATTTTGAGAAGAAAAGAAGTAGGGATCGGACAGAGAATAAATTAGAAGGGATAAAAAAGGAGATTGATGTTCGATAAAATAAGATAAAGGAGAAGAAAAGAGATTTACTTCAGTAAGTAAAGGGCTATTTTCCCAATGTTTTTTCTGCTGCTATTGCTCTCCTACTGCTGTATGCTATTGTTAGATTTCAAGCTCACATGGTCTACTTCTGATGAATATTCCTTTGGAGAATTTGTTCAATGGTTATAAATTTGATGCTGGTTTATGCTGCTGCTTGTTCTGATTATTGGCATATGGTTTTCACATGGTAGCCTTTCGAGGAATCTCGAGAATTAATATACTTGTACACATTTTGTTTTCTCCTTGTCAATTTTAGTTGGAATCCTTTGGACTTCTAGAGTTTCTTTTATCAAGTTTATGGATAATTAAGCATGGCATGTGACTAGGTCTTTTAATAGCTAATTGGATATTATCTTACTTTCCAGAGGCAATTGCAGCAACTCTTTCATCTTCATGATGCAGGCCTAGATCAGGCTTTTATTGATGCTCTACCTGTTTTCCTCTACAAAGAAATAATGGGTCTAAAAGAGCCATTTGATTACACTGTTTGTTTATGTGAATTCTCAGAACAAGACAAGTTGAGATTGCTTAAACCCAATTTTTGGTTTTGATGATTCAAGGGAAGAAGAAGGGTTTGCAAGCCATGGACCAGGTGGAGTGTTTCCAGTGAGGCTTGGCAAATTTAGGAACACAAATGAGTGGTGAGGCAAAAGGAAGGAAATCACAAAATGAACGAGAGTACTGATTGGATCAAAAGAAAATAGACACTTGCAATACGCGAGATGCAGTTGCTGTGGCCTTGTCAAAATCCTTCTTTGCAAATGCACTAGCCAGAATAGCATAAGCAGAGTTCCTGCTGAAAAATACTTAGTGCCATTCATATATTATAAGTNNCACGAGCATCAACATATGTATTCGATGGATAGTATGACTTTTTGTTTGATACTGGTGCTGTTGATTTTTCTGCTGATACTGCTGCTGATTTTTCTGCTGTACATTGTTGAGCTTAGACTTTTTCTTCACGTTAAAAGATATGATTTCTATGATTATGTATAGATCATTTATATTTATTTGGTGCTACAACTTTTGGATACTAATTTAATTGGTTATGCTTTTAGGTGCTGATTGATGTTGTTTCAAGATGCTAAACACTTTGGTTTTTGCTGTTACACAAATGATGATGTTGCTGCTACAGTTGATGATTTTCCCTCGTAACTTTGCTGATATTTATTATCATTTGGAATAGTTTATGCTGCAAAAACTGCGGAGGATGACTTGATCATTTTTTTGCATGGATAAAATCTTTATGTTTGGAGTTTCTGTCCTTTTTGGTTGGTATATATCTTGCCAATCATTTACCTTTTTTTTTAGCCTCGACGTAGTGACCTTTTTTTGCTTTTAAATGGGAATTGAGATTCTATCTCTGTGTACTATCATGTCATGGGTTTATTGTTTAATATCAGAAAAAAAATTTCGGTGCTATTAATTATATGTGATTTTTGATGGTTTATTTTATCGGATATGTGGTGTTTAATTATTAATTTGGTTTGCAGAAGAAAAAATAATTGATATTTTATTATAGAGAATAACTTACAATCACGGTTTATAATCCAATCGTGATTGTTGGTGTCCAACAATAATCACGATTTTTATAAAATACCGAGATGTTATATAGACTTTTTAATCACGGCAATATAATCGTGGCGATGTTCATGTTGTTGACATAGCCCATTTATTTGGTACGTCTTTTCGGTGACAGATCAGCCTGTAATTCAGCCTAACACAATCCAAAAAATTTTATCCTAAGGAAGAAACAAACTAACAACACACTTGGTCAATTATGTGAGAGTTCGAAACAACTGAGCTAAGCCCGATAAATTACAATCTAAGAAAGTGTAGTGCGCAGCTTCGAGATATGGGATCGTGGGGAAGGAGATATATAATTTCATTGGATGATCATGAATAATCCCCACTTGTTCTTTTTCGATTGCTAGTTCACTGAACTAGTTTTGTTGCTGAAATACGAGTGAGTTAGGTTTGGTCAAAAAGGTTGAGAAAGAAGAAAAGGAATGTTTAATTGAAGAATAAAGCTACGGCAACCCCCCTATCTTCATATACACAAGAGGGGTGGTTCAAAGATAAACTCAAGGTAGAAGAATCTTCATATTCTTCACTCTAATGGAGGAGATGAATCCCAAGGGATTATATACCTTGGTGGTTAAGGTCTGAGACTCAGATTTGAAACTTTTCAAGTACTATAAACTCTTATGGGTCAGTTCATTCAACGTAAAGCCCTGACTTTAAATGTGCCCTAGCAAGTGAACAGTAGTATTGGTCTTCCGAAGACTAGTCGGCAATAAGTTGAAAGTAATCTCAAAACCGATTAGATACCTCAGCTATAAAAAAAAAATGGAGGAGATGACCAGTCTTTTAGGCACGTGAAACTTTCAAAGACTCAAAAGGGTCTTTTTTTTTTTTGTCTGTATTCCCCTGCAGAAGGGAAAAGCTCAATGCATGCATGGGAATATAATGGAACCATGACATTTGGGCGGTTTAGCATATCTATAGTTTGATCCTAATTTGGCGTAAAATCTTATAATGGGACCTACTAAATATCCATGCCTTTTGTAGAAGAAAAGGTTGAGATTTTTTTTAGTGTTATTTTTGTCCCAATCAAGGCACTCGACAACAGACGATAAGATCAATCTTTCAAATTAGTTAAAGTACGCGTAAGTTGGTTCGAACACTTGAGTTATTAAAAAAAGAATTAGTATGTCAAAGAATTATATATATGGTTATCAATATTGCAAAGTCTAGAGAACTATTGAGAATCAAAGTTGTCTGAACAAAATATGTATCATATATTATTTTTTTCCTTTTTATGTATCACTTGTTATATGCATCATTCATCATATGATACCTTAACAAGAGTAAATATAAGCATCCCGAAATATTTTAAAGGTAAATAAACTCTTTTCGTCCTTTTTCGATCTTTTCTTGTCTCAGAATATTTATGCTACAATGTAAATTGCAATATCTATTGTGTATGTAACAAATAAACTTTGATGATCCCAAAATTTCACGTCGTTAACCATACACCATGTAGCTCTAAATAAAAATTCATATAACATGGTGTATTATCAAAGTTTATAGTCTCGTGTATTGTGCGCATCGGATCACAGATTATATGGATATTGCAAAAATACTTTCTAAGAGCGCAGAGTATTGAATAAAAAGATACATATTGATTTTACATCTTACCGTACCAAAATGTAAGATATGTACAACATGGTTTTTTATATACAGTAAAGATTCGTGGATTGTTTCTTTTTCAAATACTTGCAGGCCATTCCTTGTTTTCTGGCCATGAAATTTCCAAATCGTGGTGTCAAAATATTCCTTACTTCATGTATACGAAGGGGAAAAAATATTTGAAGTCAAAAAAGGTTGTTCTTTTGCTACAATATATTTGCCCTCTGAGTTGAGTTGGTCCATCACAACCACCTAATGACTAGCTGACCTTGACTGCCCATTTGCCCACATGCAATATGGAATCAATCCTAAGCATATTTGACCTTAACAATTTATTCATGGTAGTTGAACTAGTTGGATTCCAATCTAAGAAGATCCAGTAGTAACAAGTACCAAGTACAAGTTTCAAGAAATCTTTCGTTTAAAATTTGAACTTCACCTGTTAATATTGATGATGCAAGAAAATGATGATTTGTTCCAAGCTCTCGCTTGTGGCTCCTACACGCAAGTTCGGTGATTGGAGATGGTTGTCTAGCTGTATACCATCCGATGATCAAGTTAGAACATGGAGAAGATAATTGAATGATTGAGAATGAGAATTATTGTGTACCTAGTCTTGTGACTAGAGATGAGTATTAATACCTCGGGAATAAGAGTGATCACATGCAAGCACCTATCTGCCATATATGTCGGCATACATCTTGGGAGATCTATGCCCTGATCTTGCCCGCCATTTCTGAGATGCTAGAGAATCAAGGGTGCCATTCTCGAGATCGCTCGAGTATACAGTCAGGGGTGGGCGTGCGGCACCACCTCTACCCTTAATTGTTGCCCGATTCGTAGAAGACCTAAGAAGAGGCCGACCGACCGAGGGCATGTTTGGCCAGTCAATTGGTATTCCTTGACCTAGGAAGCCTTGATCCGTCTGGAGGCTTGCTAGGTGACTAGTCGGTTCAGAATCCAATATGGACTCATCAAATATATGCTGGGTTGAAAATACAGTACAATGGGTCTTCGGTCGATGATCATGGTCGGCCCATCTGTGCAAGGCTCGAGTTGGGCCAGGCCCAAGGATAGATCTCCTCACTGGGCCGAGAGGTTCGACAAGGCCGCTTGACGTGTCTCGATTAGTGCCGAGCGCATGATATGCTAGGTCTGGCCGAACTCCCACTCCGTCGGCACTCTTCATTGGGTTCAAGATCTCTCAAGTCGCAGACTCCGGTCGTGCCGCTGAGGGCTCTACATTCATCATGGCCACTTGGAAGCATGCCCCCACATTGCGGGCGGTTGTCTGAAAAGACGTGGAGGAGAAACGGTTACAAGGACATGTAGACATGTCCATTCAACCTGTACAGAAGGGGCACGTGGTAGAGTCACTGCAATTTATGACCCACGACACGGTGTCCTTAGCTGTTGTCCTAGGCAGTCTGTTGAGAATTCTCTCTATAAATACTCCATTGGCAATCAAATCTCAAGTATGCGTATACACTCTTCAAAAAGCTTTCAAAAAGCTTTCTTTCTCCACGGAAGCTAACTTAAGCTAGAGTGTCTGTCGGAGACCCAATTCCGGTCAGTACTAATTTAGTATTTGAGTATTTTGCAGCATAATGAAGGGTAATCGAAATTCAAACGGGAAGTTTAAGAGTGGATTTCAAACTCCATAAAACACATAACGGAATTCGGTCCGCGATCAATAGCTATCTGATGGACGATAAGATTAGTTCTTTGAATTAATTGGCCAGGTGTACTAATACTGATTAAAAAAAATAAAAAAGTTTTAGTAGCAATGTTCCAGCAGGAGCAGCCACATTTAAAAAAATTGCTTTAGCTCGTAGCATCCCATATACTGGCTTGAATGTCGTATTTGTTATTTTCTAATTGAACGAAAATAGATTATATATTTAAAAAAAAAAAAAAAAGAGCATGCATGTGAGTTTTCTTCATAGAAAAGGGAGCCTGGTGCACAGTAAAATATTATTCGAAGATTGTTTCAACTATCTGAACAGTGTTTCGTGCGTCAAAATGATATATTGGTGTGCTTTCTGCTCGCGAAGAAAGAAAGAAGAGCAACAAGGTTCAGTTCAGATTTGATTGTTTGCAACATAGGAGCACATTACCCAAAATATCCCTGGGGACCAATGAAAAAAAATAAATAAAAATCTCAGTTCTGCAATCCTCTGGCATCCATTTTATTGACATCGAGAACGACTTGATGTTTGATGCCTTTCTTCCATTCAAGCCTTACCGTTGCAAAAGGGATAGATATTAAATTAAGACGAAGGAGTAGCCTCAGATGCAGATAAAAAGATGGCCAAAGATTTTCTATTGTCTGTCTCCTTATCTTCGGATCTGGCTAGCTTGAAGCTGCGCTTGCCGCTCCTACTGATCATACTCCAACAGATGAATAAGAGGCCTTGGTAGAACTTGAATCTGAATCTCTTTCATTCTCGGCTATCATTTTAACACACAAAAATACTGTTTACAGTACATAGTGCATAACATGGTTCACAAGTTGTTGAATAGAATCTTTGAAAATAAAGAACAAAAGGAGTGAGAAGCAGCCTACACCAAAAGCACCAAATCTTTTTTCTTGGCTTTATAGCAAGTGAATTGTCATCAATGTCCATTCAAGGTGTATTATTCAAAGGGGGGAAGGCCTCAAGTGGAAACATTTCCAACAAGTTGGTTTGCCCATTTTCAGAAATTAAAAAAGAAGAAAACAAATTGAATGGACGGTGATGGAGCCATTAGATAGGGATAGGATATTCCCTTTGCCCTTGGTTTCAGGTCGGCCGGAATCTTGCTAACTTTTTTCGTCTCACAATTTTTCTTATCTTTAGACTTTTTGAATGAAAGTTAGACTTTCTATTCCCTTGACTTCTAAATTCAACTAATTCGGATTTGTACCATGCACCCATCAATTTTCATATGCTTTGAAATCTTTATTATTTCATACACGTAGACTTGTTAGATCTGTCAATTTAATCTCGTCTTTTTTTCTTCACTTTTAGAGACCCTGCTAACTTATGAGAGAAGCAGTTCGTTAGTGTCAGCTGATCGATGTTAGCCAAGGGACATTCAAATGCTTAAGGCAGACCTCAAAAGAAGTAAGTACAAAAATATATGCACTTTAATTAGAGTGTACAACAATATTATGACCTAAACATATCTTCAAGATTCCTTCAAAATCCTTTCGAAATCACATCCGGATCCTCTCTCATACCCTTTCAAGATTTTCTCGACGTTCCCTCAAGATTTTTGCAAGATCTTTCCAAGATTTTGTTCGGATAAATTGCCGACCAAAGTCAATATCTGGTTTTGGACTAAGGTGTGCATGTTCTGTTGAGCCTCCAGTCTTGCGAGCTTATTCCTCGATCCAGCCTAATTATCTCTGTCAGAGCCAACACTGTATCGCCAAATTAGTGAGAATGACCCGTCATTTTTGACTCACTGCAATATCATTTTCGTTTCTAAAACTTACATAACGGCACATGGCAGGTTTTCAATTTGCACTTGGAGATCATAAAATCTAATATACAAAATTTGCTTTGCCCACCGTAGCTTTATCCAGCTAAGACCCAACCCTTACATTCTCTATATAAGGACCCCATGACCTGATCACTTCTACACAAAGAAACTCAACCATTTCCATTAATCCCCTATAGTACAAATGGCTACCATTTCTCTTGATCCTAGACTAAGCTTCCAAACAGGCAAAAACCATGGGGTGGTGACCGAAGAAATCGAAGGAATCATCAAATTTTACAAAGACGGATACGTCGAAAGGCCTTCACTTGTTCCCACTGTGTCTTGTGCAGTGAGTCCAGAACTAGGTGTGGTGGCAAAAGATGTTTCAACCGAGAAATTCACCAACTTATGGGCCCGGATTTACGTTCCAACCCGGCCACCCGGGAAGCTTCCTTTAATTGTTTACTTCCACGGAGGAGGCTTTTGTGTCGGCTCAGCCGCTTGGAGCTGCTACCACGACTTCCTTTCAAATCTCGCTTCCAAAGCTGGCTCAGTGGTTATATCAGTAAATTACCGTTTAGCCCCCGAGAACCGTCTCCCGGCTGCTTACGAAGACGGTCTCAACGCCGTCATGTGGGTGAAACAACAAATTCTGAATGCCACCCACGACCAGAACTGGTGGTCGAGCTGGTGTAACTTGTCGAGCATTTTCCTAGCCGGGGACAGCGCGGGTGCCAACATAGCTCATAATGTTGCTACTCGGCTCGGTAGCTTGAAGCCTTTGTGCCTCAAGGGTATAATTCTGATCCAACCCTTCTTCGGAGGAGAGTCGCGAACGGAGTCTGAAAAGCATGCTTTTCAGCCGGTAGGGTCGGCTCTAACTCTGCCGGCAGCTGATTCCTATTGGAGGTTATCGCTACCCGTAGGGGCAAACCGGGACCACTATTGGTGTAATCCGGTTGCCAAGGGTGGAACCAAAGTGGGAGATTCTGGACAAATTCCAGATATGATGGTGTGTATATCTGATATGGATATACTTAGGGATAGGAATATGGAGTTCTGTTCTGCTATGGCTAGAGAAGGTAAGAGAGTGGAGAAAGTGGTTTATAAAGGTGTTGGTCATGCATTTCAAGTTCTCCATAACTCTCACCTCTCTCATGTTCGAACCAGTGAAATGGTGAAGGATATCAAGGCTTTCATCAACCATTAGCGCGCGCGCGCGCGCACACACACACACACACACACATATATATATATATATATAAGTGTGAGCTTCTAATAAAGAATTTCTTATTTTTAACGTGCAGACCTCTTATTTTTTAATCAAATTATGATGATCCGAACTGTTCAATGTGTTTAAAACATATTTTTAAGGGTACCTACAAAAAATGAGTTCAAAATAATATCCGGAAAGATTTGATCCATTTAATTTTTCATAAAACTGTTCCTATCAGTATTAATAAAAAACTGTTTAGATCAAGCTTTCTCGATATTGATAAAAAACGGTTCGGATCATCAAAATTTGTTCAGAAAATAGGAGATCCGCATCGTAACAAAATAAGAAATCCTGAAGGGGACCAGCAGTATATATATAAAATTTCGTTTTTCTTTTATTTGTGCTAAATCAATGGTGTATCAGTTTATAATGTTGATATGCATGTAGATTCTAGCAGTGTTTGGTTGTTTTGATTGTAGAGATGTGTAATAGTTAGTGTAATATATCATAATGTTCTAATTAGTTTTGTGCTAATTTGAATGATCAGCGTGCTTGGATTCATGATACAAAAAAAGTACGACACTCTATTTTCAATTCGTAAAATTTTGTAAATTTGTAATTTGTCCAAATTTAAAAACTAATTTGATGTCAACATAAGCGTTATACTAGCTAAGGAGTTGTTTAATAACTCATTTTGATCAACACTTAAAATAGAATATGTTAAATAAAAATGTATTAAATTGGTTTGATAGCAGAACTTTAAAGAACTTAATATTTTAAGTATTCAGCAAAAATAAAGAATAAACTATTAAGTAGATATCTCTAGTTAATTAAAAACGCTGAACACTCAAAAGAGTTTTTAAAAAAAAAAGTTTGTTCACCCCCTGGTTCTCTTCCTTCATCATTGCGGCAGATATCTCACGGCGATAAAGGCATCTCTCTCTCTCTCTTGATTGATAGTACAAATGAACAAACTACATAAATCTTACGCGCGCGCACACATACACACGGATATATGTATAGGTGTGTATTTGTATATACGCAAATACAAATCTGATATTTGAGTTTAATTCTGTTAATGATCCGAATAGATCTTGAAGTGAAAGCTCTGTTAATTGGTTTGGGAATTTGATTTTCGAATTGATTTGTATTGTATTAGCTTTCCTGAAAAATCAATAAATTTTAAATTTTAATTTTTTGTACAGATTAAGTAATTTAATTAATTCAGTAATTGAATTTTATTATATAACAAACAACTTTTTATGTTTAAAAAATTCAATATTCAATTTTCTTAGTTTTCAATTTTATGAAAAAAAACCCTAATTTAGAAAGAAAGCTTGGTCATATGAGATCACTATTGTGGAATTTACAAATTAAGAAAAATAGAAAAATGAAGATGATAAACAATGGTTCCTGCAAAATCAGAAAATGATTCTCTAATGTAGATTCGCATTTAACCACGGAAGGGCATCTCTAGTGCAAATTTTAAAGATTGGGTTTGGCCAGAAAATAATTGACATGACACTTTTAAAAACAATATAATTTTTTTTTCTCACTTTAATGAATCTGTTAAATAGTATTGTTAAGCTAATTTTTTAGGGTGTAACACGTGTGATAATACAGTTTAAGGCCTGTTTGTTTTGAGGGAATATATGTAGGATGGGACTATTAAGCCCTCCAGGCTCCAGCCCGGGTCCCTAATGCCATATTTGTGAGTGATTTTTATCCTAGAAATGATAATTCCACCGGACTAAGATTGAGATTGAACTAAATTTTTTTTATATATTAAAGTCAATGTGTATTATTTGTTGTTTTTCTATTTTTATATCATGTTTTGTTATTTTTTTGATATTTCTTCATTTATTTTGATGAGAAGAATAAAAAAACATATAAATACAAACCAAAAAATTCAATTAAAATGACACGAAGAGTACTAAAAATGTAAAAAAATTATCTTTAGTTTTTTTATTTTTAGTATTTTTTTTTTTAGAGTTTCAATCAATATTTTTACTTATCATTTTTGTCATCGTTTTGACATATTTTGGTCTGTTCCGATTTGCTTTAAAATATTTTAATTAATTATTTTTGGAATAATTAAATTAAAATTATTATTTTTTTATGTTTATGGATTTGTTTTTAATTGTGAGATTTTATTTATATGTTGTGTATGATTTTTTATTAAAAATTATTATTTTAATAATATATATTAATTTTAATAATAAATTTAAAACGATATATTATTATTTATCAATATTTATACGTACTATATTAATAATAAAATTAATACGATACGATTTATAACTTTAATGCAATCAAGGGAATTCATTATGAAATGAATGGTTGGATTAACTATCGAAATAACAAAATAGCCCCATGATCCTAAGGAACATTACCGATAACCCATGGTTAGTTCTCACGTCCTCATCTGTGTTTCTCCTCTCTGCAAGAGGTAACGAAACCCTAGCAAAGAGAAGGTTGTTGGACGGCGTCGGATCCTATCGGGAGGTAATGTGATTTATCTTGCACTTTTGGATCTTCTCTAATGTTTTATGAATCGATTTCATATGTATAAACCACTGGGCTCATCTCCGTAGTCGCCATTATGCAGATTCCAGTGAAAACAAATGCTGGGGAGGCTGCGGTGGAGGTTGTCGGGCTGCAACGTCGCCTTGATCTTGTATCCCCGTTGGCTTCAAAATTAGGGTTTCTACTAACAACAGTAATTTCCAGTTTGCCACAATAATTCTCGGACAATTGAGCAACCTGTATCGGGTTTGAAATACCTATCAAGGTATGTCCCTCAATCTAACCTCTTTTCAGAGCTTATTTGTTCTTTGTTGTGTGTTTCATCTCACGTGATCAGTGACTTAGCTTACATACTAAAAAAAAAATCTGATTGTTGGATAAAGAATGATGGCGAAAAAAGCAGAGATCTTTAATTCTGAAATTAACATGATTGTTAATTCTATAATCTCATTGGTCATTTGGAGTTGGGGCGTGTTTTTACTTGGGCGCCTCTGTCCCACTATTGTAGCAGTACATATGTCCAAGGGGCGTATGGTTCCAATTTAACTCAATTGTGGATGCACATTGTTCCAATTGTTCTATTAGGAGACACATTGCTCCTTTTTTATTCTTTTATTGGTAAGATGTATTTCTCTCATTTTTAAAATATTAAAACTTAGGAATTCTTCAGATAATATGAGGTTCTCATAGTTACTGCCTGTGAGTAAATGTTGAGTGTGAACTTGCGATTGCTATAATACACTTAGCTCGGTGGCTTGGGGGCGAGATGTTCAAGGATAAACTACTGTTAGCCCAGTGGTTTTACGATTAGCTATGATCAGGCATTCTAGCAGTGGCTTCTAGAGCACTGGCATCGCCCACTTGAATGGCAGCGGTGGTGGGCATGACGTTACACTTGGGAGGAAATTCAGCCAATCAAGGAAATTGAAAAAAAGGGGTTCAATTTTGGTTTGCTGTAAATTGTAAATTTTGTGACTACCTGTTTAAATAAATGGTGAGAATGAGAATAGCTAACGTTCTGCTCAGGGTATGATAAGGTTTAAATTCAATTGTTCTTGAATCTGAAACCTCAAAAGTGGGGTTCTTTGAAGCATAAAGCTGTGGGGATATTGAGTACGTTTTGGCAAGATGTTAGTCCCGCAAACGATTTAGTTTGTAGATTGCTAAATTCTCACAGGCCTTTCTTTTCTACTTTTCGCACTCTCATTTTTATTTTCGTTTTTTCAAATTTTCATTTTTTGACAGCTCACAAAAGAGTGTGAAATCTGCCTTACTAGCATCAACACTATTCGATTTTGTCATGAATCCATGTATAAACATTGTTGTGACTGTTTCACCAACAGTTATGGGGCCCAGAGCTAGAGGGTGGCTTTAGAGTTTCACTCTGCTGCATTCCTCATTTATTAATTTCTTTCATTGTGATTACAATATAGCTAGGTCTGTTTCCAGTTTTGGTTTGTGTGGTAGGGAGTAAACATCAGGAACAAGTGTAGACATTAGTATTTTGATTTGGTTAGTATGATGTCATGTAGTACCTCTACTAAAGAATTCTATTATTGCTTACATATCATATGATGACGTTACACTCGGGAAGAAATTCAGCCAATCAAGGCACTCAGAAAATGGGATCAATTTTGGTTTGCCGTAAACTGCGAACTTTGTGACTACCTATTTAGAAAAAAAATGATGAGAAGGGAAAATACCTAACGTTTCTGCTCAGGCTACGATAAGGTTTAATTTTAATTGTTCTTCAATCTTACTGGAAAAAAAATATTCACAAAGAAAGATTTTCTTAATATATTATTTTGAGTTTATGTTAAATTCATAGTAATTTTATGTAACTAAAACTCGGACAGCTTTGTAAAATAAAGACTGATTTTTTCACTTTGCGCGTTCCATTCAACTCCCTTCGCATCAGCCAAATTGGGGACAAGGACAAGGTTAGACCGTGCATGTGGGCGCATGTAGTGATGAGGTTGTGACAAGTGATGGGATTTGTGATATTGTTTATTCATATATATGTACATATCACACACATACATATGGATATATATATATATATATATATATATATATATGTATGTATATATATATATGTGTGTGTGTGTGTGTGTGTTACACATTCACACATATATGCATAGCGCGCTGAGTTATTGAGAGGAGAAGGGAGAATTTTGCATTATTGGTATTGCTGTATAATCAGTAGCAAATGTAGTATAATCGTATTGTTCGTGATTGGTATTCACATATCCTATGGCCACGACAAAAAATTGATGTACCAAGTATAAAATGAGCTCGAAATCTCTAGAATATTTTTTTAATTATTCAATGTTTATAATCTTTTATTGATAACATGCAATAAGTTTAGGCGCACTCTGGCAAAAGCCCCACCCAGATGTTAAAATCAAGTTTTGGTCCATACCCAGTGGGGAAAACTACTGTTGTTCAGTTTGGCTTGATGCTTTCTGCTGATCTTAGCCCCCCATGCCTTGTGTTTGACAAAATGCTAGAGCAACGATGCCGCAGGTGGTTGTATTGCTTGTGTGTGTTTAAATCTTGCTCTTATTTGGGCACCGGAATTGCTAGTTGGAATCTGTGGGTTTTGTTTATTATTTACAACGAAGAGTTTTTCTATCTTCATCTGTTTTTTTGTGCGTAGACATCATTAATTTTGTGGACTCTATTAGTTTTGACAGCAGATACTTTGTGAAAATTGATCTTGAAGGATTAAATGCTCTCTTTTTTTCTGGCATTTTGTTACAGTCTGGACAATAGTTTACAAAACCCAAATCACGCCTTCCTGAGCCTGAGTTTGAGGTTCCTCCAGATGGTTGTGGTCTTCCGTCGTCGATCTTCCATCATCGACTCGACTTTCTTGATCGGTCTTCAGAAGATAGATTTCTTCATGTTGGTGTGGGCCCATGATTCACAAGTCGTTCTTTCTTGCCCAACCATCCGAGGCATGCCAACTTTCGTGAAGAGCTACCCGCATATTTAATGGTCGGTGCGAGTTTAGCGAAGCTGGGCTCATTTATGATCCGCTGATCAAATAGCATTAGGGGCTTCCTTACACAGATTGGGTCACAAATAATCGAGATAGTGTTTCCCTCTCGATTTAGATAGATGATTCACGGAACTTTAGTGTGTAAGTCAACAAGAGTAACTTTTTATGCCTTGACAACTAGAATTGGCGTATGGAGCGAACTTCAATAACTCATTTTAAAAACCTGATAGCGATTATTTTGTGATTAGCTACTAACACTCCCTTCAGATGGGAGAGAAGGTACGATGGTTTGCCTGATGGAATGGTATGTTGTGGCAGTGATGTCTACCAAATAAAAACTCGGTGGGATGGTTTTCGTGCATTTTGATCAAAATTTTTCTTTTGTTTCTGTTAAGCAAACTTGCTCTGTTGGTTATTGGACTAGAAATCTTGCTTTGTTTGTTATTTGATTTGTGATTCAGGTATGATGCATGATATGGTCATAAGTTTTTCTGGTATTGGGCTTGTAGTGAGTGAGTAACTCCTCTCTCAACCGTGTGTTTATTTGATGCAGTGATGAAATTATCTAACAACGTTAGGATCTAGAAAATAAGTTCAATTACTTTTTTTCCCCAAAAATTGCGAAAGAAAAACTTTGTTCTTCATGCAACCTGTGTATCACATATGTTACATGAAGGGCGACCCAGGTGCAAGGTTAAAGTTCAGTTACTTTTTTTTCTACTTGTATGTATTTGTTTGGTGAGGATGGGTTGTTAAATACAATACCAATAGAACTGTGTTTGTTGGATTGACAGTTTGACTGACCAAATCAGGGTTGTGTAGAATTTAATACGGTCCACACTTGCATGAATTCAACCATTGTGAGGCCTAAATTGGATACATCCAGTTTCAGATTGGTGACTCATTTGTATTATCAGCGTGTGACTTGTTCTTATGTCGAAGTGAATTCTCTGATTCATGTCTTGCTTTCTTTTGATTCATTACCTTAGGCATGCATGCTGAATCTTTTGTATGCAGCAGTTTTCAGGTGTAGGGGTTGGCTTTCATTCTGGCAGTGTCGGAAGATATCTTTTGACCCACTTTTCTTGCCAAGTGAAGTTGGAGCAGATACAGAATGGGGAAGCGGAAGGGAGCAAATGCATTGAAAGATGAAGATGAAAACGAGGACAGCACTTGGTGGTGGTTGGTTCACAGGGGTATTGGAGCATCATTTATTTCTATCAGTGTGTTTGCCCTTTTAGTGAGGGTTGCTGTATCTCTCCATCCCTACTCCGGAGCTGGTAAGCCACCTAAGTATGGGGATTTTGAAGCACAAAGGCATTGGATGGAGATCACCCTCAATCTTCCATCCAGTGAATGGTATCGGAATGGCACCGACAATGATTTGGGCTACTGGGGACTTGACTACCCTCCCCTTACTGCCTACCAGAGTTATGTTCATGGTCTTGTCCTTGCACATTTTCATCCAGATTCCGTATCACTTTATATTTCCCGTGGACATGAGTCCTATCTTGGGTGCGTACCAGCAAAATAGATCTACCCTGAAAGTATTGAGATCTCTATTAGTGGAATAGTTTAATTATTGAGTTATTTCATCAATTGTTTCAACTACTCCAATGATTTACCCTGCAGAAAGCTGCTCATGAGGTGGACAGTTTTGTCCTCTGACGTGCTGATGTTCTTTCCTGCAGTTTTCTACTTTGTCGTTGCATACTATCATGGTAGTCACGCTGCACGTAGAAGTGACATGGCATGGCACATTGCAATGATTTTGCTCAACCCATGTCTGATACTGATTGACCACGGTCATTTTCAGGTATTGAATGAGTCCTTCCCCAACTTTTCACCTGATTTGTTTTAGCTTATGTATTGAGTCTGCACTTCTCATTCTTACAGTCATTGTTTGCAGTACAATTGTATAAGCTTGGGCCTTACTGTCGGAGCTGTTGCGGCCATCCTCTCTGACGAAGACCTTTTAGCTTGTTTCCTGTTTAGTCTGGCTCTTAATCACAAACAGGTGGCTTCTTATTTACATAATAGCATGGCATGAGCTTGTATTATTTCTTACTGCTATTTCCATGATTCCTGTCAAGTTCACGTGATTGTATCCCTAACCCACTTGGCTGGAAGTTGTACTTACATTTCTCCCATGTTTGGCCGTGAACAAGAATACGTTGGTCAACTATTTTAATATCTTTTGCACAAGGACCGTAAACTGATATTGGTGATTTCTTTGTGGCAAGTTTTAGATTTGTGCAACACTCTGTTTGCAATATAGACACGGTGGTATGTATAATTTGACTTGCTCATCTGAGTTGATGAAGACGTGGTGGTTTTTTTTGCAGATGAGTGCCTATTTTGCACCTGCCTTTTTCAGCCATCTTTTGGGTAAATGCCTGAAGCGTCAAAATCCACTTCTTGAGGTGTTAAAACTGGGCTTTGTGGTATTAGGAACGTTTGCCCTTGTTTGGTGGCCCTATCTGCAGTCAGTGGACGCAATTTTTGAGGTCAACACACACTTTGAAATTGTCATATTTTCAGTACCCTTCATCTTCTTTAAATTTTCATTTGTTTATGCTCCATTGCTCTTGTTCACACTCCTACATGTTAGTCTAAAGTGTGGCAACAGCCCCGTACTATCTAAACTGCCCTACATTAAGAGATGCGAACAGCACAATTGTACACCTTAAGAAGATAAAACTTTATTGTCAAGAGCAAGTTGTTAGACAGTTCTTATCTGGAATTAACTTGCGTTTGAATGATATTCCTTTCAGCATTTTGAGTTTACTTGAACCATTTTCATGCTGATGTATGTTGAAAAATTTTCAGTGCTGATATGTACGTCACGATTTTTTTTGGTTGATTTTGACACCTCATGTTAAGTTTCCTTGTTGCGCGTGTGGGTCCTCAACAGAAATATTTTGCTAACAGCTGGTTCTTATTCCTTTTGCCTGGCAAGGCTATTCCAGAGATGGAATGATTCTGTTGGATGTTTTACAACTTTAGTTGTAGATCATATGCAGTTTTCTTGTTGGACAAGATATTCCTTACCAGAATACCATTTTCAAAAGTTATGTTTCACTTTGTTTATATTTATCTGGAGAAAAACATGAAATGATTAAAGAGTGTGTTCGTGTTAAAATATATTTATGCGACCCAATTGGTTTGTTTTCCTTTTCATTGCTGTTTTTTGATTGGTGTATCAAATGCAACTACGTATTAAGGTGGGTGCTTGGTACAGGTTCTCTCCCGTCTAGCACCCTTCGAAAGGGGTATATATGAGGACTATGTGGCTAATTTTTGGTGCACCTCTTCAGTTCTTATAAAATGGAAAAAACTCTTCACAATTCCATCTATGAAGCTTCTCAGTCTTGGTGCAACTGTTTCTGCCTTCCTCCCTTCCATAGTTCAACAAATATGGGCTCCAAGCAGAAAAGGCTTTCTCTATGGGCTGCTCAATTCTTCTCTCTCATTCTATTTGTTCTCATATCAAGGTTAGTAGAAGTATCCGTTTCCTTCCCTTTATCTGTTCATTCACTTAAATTTATGGGTAATTGTTTGAGATGTTTAAAACAGTAGAAACAGAAAAATAAGTAGGGATAGGTGTAACACATCAATTTGATGATTGTTTGCTTGTTTGCGGTTGAATCAGTACACGAGAAGTCTATCCTTCTACCTCTTCTGCCGGCGAGCCTTTTGGCCATCGATGAGCCTCTCCTTTTCAAGTGGATGATGCATTATGCCATGCTCTCTATGTTCCCTTTGATGTGTCGAGATGACTTGATTTTGCCATATGTTTCTCTATTCGCTCTCTTCGTCCTTCTTTACCATGCACCCGGTGGAAGAAAAGATAAAAGAGACTCTCTCTCTACTTCCAATTTGAAACCAGTTGTGACTACCTTTCTTGTTTTGTGCTCTCTTGTTCTCCACGTCGTGTACTTGGCCACCCGCCCTCCAGAGAAGTACCCTTTCCTTTTTGAAGCCATGATTATGCTTCTCTGCTTCTCTCAGTTCGCGTTTATTGCCGGTTACACCAACGTAAAGCAATGGACGTTATTTAAGGAATCTGCTGTAGATAATAAAGAGAAGAAGTACCTTTGATGGTTTGTTACTAGGGTTTTGGATCCCTTTTTTTGTTTTATTTCACGTCGCGTTTGAGATTGAGACAGAAGATGTGGATCAAAAATCGCAATTTTGTTATTTATTTTATACACGATGTTTTTCCTTTACATAGGATGTGTTTCGATAATGATTTGTGAGCGTCCTTTCTGAACATCAATGGAGAAGAGAGGAGATGCTTCATTCTGATTGACATTAGATTTGTGGTAGAGATTGGGGTTTGTTTGGAACTTGAGGATGCAAAGGAAGAGAATGAGAAATTAAAATATTTTCTCTTTCCTTATTTGGTTTGAGAAGAAAGAAGGGGGAAAGGTTCAAAGCCAAGTAGCGTGAAAGAAAAATCAAAAAAATCGATCATTCGGTTCAGTCTTTGGTTGGTTCAGAACGATCTTTGATCAAGTTTGGTCCCCGAAGGGTTTTAAAAAAAATATTCGGTTCGGTCTTGGTTTTTTGTAATATAGACCAAATCGAACCAAAAGTTGACCGAACGGAGTTTTTGACGAAAAAACAGGTGAAAACAATCCTTAAAGTGGCCCATTTGATGTTTGTTGGAAATAAATTCAAATAGAGGTCCAGTTGTAGTAGATTTTCTATATTTATAGTAGATTTTTTTCAATTAGTTGTGGGTTTAGGCTGAATGGGTCTAAAATAAAGTTTTTAACTTGGCCCATAATATGACCATTTGGGTTAGACCGAAATTCCCGCATGAACCTGACACCCCGAACCGAAAATAAGTCGGTCAGGATTGATCTTGCAAATGTATAGACCAAACCGAATTGGTACGAAAAAAAATCTTCCCAAACCAATTTCACCCCTGGCCCAAGCACTTAGCACAGTAAACTTTTTCTTCCTTTCCACAACTTCCAAACAGAGCATAAAAGCACAGAAGAGGGGGATATAAACCATAAGAAAATTATATTGTTTCTGTTTGATAAGAGATTTGAGAAGACAGAGTGGGATGAAACAGTGCTGTTCTGTTTATCTTTTTCCTCCCCTTCAATTTCACAATAATTACTTAATGGAGCAAAACCAAACGTCACAGTTGTACTATAAATGAAAATAAGTGAAAAGAAACAAATCAATTCTTTTTGTGTAAATTCATCTTAATTTAGTTATAATGCTAACTCGATCATTGGTCATTTTGATTTTTTTTTTTACTTTATCTATTTTATATTCGTAGTTCATCATAAAAAATTGTGTCAATTTTTAAGATTTTTTCGCACGAATTAGCTAGTATCTCAATGTCTTAATTTGTTTTGCGTGTCTTTATTTTTTCATTTAACTTGGTAAATAATAAATTCGTAAAATTATATATTAAAGTATTTTATTTTTTACTCTAAAGTTACATGATTTTTATGGTGAACGTTTATATCTATGGAAGTGGTGGGTGTACTTATAATCTCATCAATGTAGCTATATTTCGTCGTTTTTAAAATTTTAGTCAATTTTTTTGAACTAATCTTTTGTCTTAACGGAATAAATATAGAAAGTAAAAAAATAAGATCAAAAGTCTTAAAAACTCAATAACAACGAAAAAAAAAAAATCTAACATTGGATTGTTTTAAGTTTCTTCATAAAGCTATTTAATTTCGGTCATTATTATTATATTCTATAATTTCTCTTGTCGAGATGAATAAAAAAATTATAAAAATATTTAATGAAGTATCAACTAAAACTTGCTGTTTTTAACATTTTTCTATTTTAGTTAAAAATAAATTAAAATTTTTAACTCAAGGAATTTTTTCCCAAAGGCAATTTAAACAAAAAATTTTACCAAAGGCAATTTTTTCCCAAGAGAGGCAAGTGAAATTTATCCTTAGAAAAATTCGATCAAAATATTGAAAAGTGATTCGAATAATTTATTTTGTACACTTGATGTTTTTTTACACATGGAAAAATCACAGTGATTTGACATCGACAGTCGCATACTTGAGCCATATCTCTCTTGGGCCAGACGTATTATTTTGTTCACATTGATACCAACTCCCTTCTCTCTCTCTCTCTCTCTCTCTCTCTCTCTCTCTCTATATATATATATATATATATGTGCACATCAAGACTCCACGTTCTGTATAACATTTAACTTTAACACAAATCATTTTCCGACAAAAACAAAATACTACTTTTTGGCCAAACTCATGATTAAAGACACCTTAGGCTTTTTATTTTAATAAGCACCAGAGGCTCTTTGTTGCCGTTTATATCAAGTTAGA
>JABCMJ010031723.1:0-10462 GCA_014822125.1 Arbutus unedo | reverse complement strand
GAATATGCTCCGTTAGTTCTAAACTTTATTATGTTCCTTTTTATTGTCGTTGATATTCTCAATTAATAAAAAAATCTTTTTTTATTGATAAAAAGATACGAATCTCAAATAGAAGAATATAAGGAGATAAACTTCTAAGCCTTTGTAAACTTTATGAGTTGAAAATTATTGATTAATAATGGCATTTTAGTCATGTTTGAGTAAAGATATAAGTAGTGTCCACGTTTCATTTAATGTGGGACCAAATAAATATTAACTGGGGGTTCTCCTTGGTATAGACATTAAGACCATATAAATATTAGTTAAAATTATGTAAGGATAAATGAAAAATTATCATGTGAACATGGGTTGAACGAGATTGAAGAGTCTTTTTATACCATATGTATTGGTCATGTGTACGTGTGGTGGATATATTTGACCAACAATATTGGTCAATTGATTGAATCTGTAAATTGTGTTTTTTTTTCTTTTTCTTCTTGACGAGTGAAGTATCTAGTTGGCTTTAAAATTATTCCTAATTTAATATCGATTAGTTTTTGAGACCCTCAAAGTAACTGACCGAGTATAACTCTAGCGGCCCCATGATGAGTGGTTCTGGACTTGGGCTTTGCATAAATTTAGATAAGAAATTTGCTGCAAACATGTCATCTGGCCTCGTAGCAGTTAGGTACAAAAGACTTTCAGTCGACATATATAAAGAGGCATTCACCATCTTTTTCTCCATTTTCTTTCATCCCCCTAGCTGCCATGGCTAGATCTAATTAGTTCTGCCTTTGTTTGGTAGATTGGTAGACCCGCGGGGAGGGTCAGGCTGTACTGCTTTCCAGATGCAAATAAGTGATCCTTTCATTTGAATGCTCCTTTTATTTCATTCATTACCGACTGTTTTAGCGGTGGATGGTGGGATTTGACCTCATAATTTTGAAGGACAAGTTCCTTAGTTACACTATTTTCTTCTACTAAATCAATCCATTGGAGTTGTAAATTGTTTTATTTTCTGTGAACGTTTACAATTGATTAATTTTATTCTATCGGCAGGGTTACCCATTTTTTTCATTTTTTATGTCAATTATTAAAATGATCTCGTTATTTAAATACCATCTACACTAAGAGGATTCTTAATAAAAGAAAAAAGAAAACTAATTAGCATCCACCAAGCGGATCCTTAAAAAAATTGCTAATAATTCGACATGTTCTTGTTTAGAAGTTAATTAACAATATAATATGTGGCTCCCTTTGTATTAAATTATTACAATTTCATTTCATTTGTTAGTAAGTTTCCATTAAATTTACGAATTATTCGTTTATCTAGATGAAAGCAACCTAAAAAGTAACAAATTAGTATAAAAAAGTCTTATAAAGTTCACTAAATACTATTTTTATATAAAAAAAGTTTTTTTTCACTATTTTAGTATCTCTAGAATCGTTTAATTTAATTTTTTTAAATTTGCTCCATATTTTTATACTTTCTTCATTCTTCTCGCCGATGCGAATAAAAAATAAAAAATGTCTTTAACAAAATATAATTTAGTCAAAACTGTAGTATGTAAAATGACGCGGACCAATACTTACCTGAAATATTACTGTATTTCCAAATTTTTATGTACCATTCGCAACAGTGGCCAACGAATCCCCGTACAATTTTATTTTATTCTTATTTTTTTTTATAATTCAAGGTATTCATGTCAAGTTACGTATGTGTATTGACAAATTCACAGGTGTCAAATTCATCGTCCGCTAGTAAAGACCCAATTAAAATCTAAATGAATTCACGAATAAGCTAACCACATTATAAGAATTAATTATACCGAAGATGTTTCGAATGTAAGACATAAAAAAAAAAAACTCTTAAATCTTGGGTTATAACCGTATGAAGCCATCAAACTTATATGAGCTGTGTGTAAAAAAATATAAGTAGATTATTTCATCTTCCACTGTAAGTTTATTTGTTCATATTTATATTTGTTTGGTACTCAATAGGCATAAGCTGATTATTTCATTTGTTATTTTCAAAAAAGTGAACCCTATTGTTCTTTAACACAACTGTGCTTACTTTTCAAAAGAGAAAGCAAAACGACACTTCCTCGCTGACCAATATGGTACCACTTTTTGCATTAACCTATTGAACTGGAAATATCCAGGAAAGTTCTCAAAACTATGAGCCGAACCCCTCACCCCTCTGGCTGTTTGTTAGATGTCAAATGAAAGAAGAGAAATTATTACTTCCGGTATAGTTATTCGGGTTGTTATAATCAGAGTTTATTTATATTTTTGGATTCTGAATATCTAGATATGATTATTTGGTTTGTTATATTTAGAGTTTATTTATTTTTTTGATCTGTTTGAATGGAGATAATTTTTTTATCCCTTTATTCATATTTTATCTCCTTTTATATTGGCATTTTATTTACGTAAATGACATTATTAATTACGAAAATGTTATCCACTTACTTACGTCTATCATTATATACGAGAATGTCACCCACTTACTCATATTTACTATATCCTCATTTCTAAAAAAAATACTCAAATAAACCCTTTATAATTAGGAAAAATTAGTTAAAACTCTAAATCTGGGTCTAATTAACTCATTAAGTCCTGCATAATTTGTTTGTTGAGTTAAGATTCATTACTTTAAAAGTACAAGTAGTTAGGGTCCACTATTTTAAAAGTGTTAATAAGTTAGGTCATTTGGTTGGTAAAATTACCCTTATTACAAATTTATTAAATTTTAACAAATCTTAAAGTCCTCAAAACCTTTTGGTACACCAATTTTTTTGTAATTTTTTATTGGTTTTTTTTATCCGCAAAATAGAATATATATTGAAAAGAATAGATACAAGAAGCTAGGGGCCCTCACTGTTGGCAAGGAGCCAAACACGAATAGCCCAAAAAACGCTCCATAACACAAAAACAAAACCCAACCCATTCATAATCCCCACTCATACTCGGAACCTTGCTCTCACCTATCAAACGCCCTATACTAACATTTACGCAATACCACCTACCACACCCACGAGACTGCCTCTCCTAGATACAACCCCCAATTCACTGATGATCAGATCTTGTAATTTCTAACACCTTCAAAATTTCTAGTGAAATCCTCAATTGAGATTCCCTTCAGGGACAATTGCGCTTTGGTCCTCACCGCTGTCCACCATTTGATTGTCTCTACCACTTGATGGCCGTTACATTCTTTTTGCTTAAACACTGCTAGATTTCTATGAGCCCAGATGACCTAGATCGTTGCACCGGTAGTGAATTTTTACATAATCCTCTCTGATTTGCGCCGGTAGTACGTATAATATATAACCTCTGTATGAATTAGATAGAAACCAACAGACAAAGTTATGTAATAATATATTGACATAATTAAAACACAATAATAAATCAAAACAGGAAGGTTAATTGTTGTAATTTTGTACTATGTATTTTGACATAATATGAAAACAGATAACGTTATCTGTTTTAAATTGACATCTGTATTTATACATAACATATGAACAAATACTGTTATTGTTGTAGTTCATCTTTTTATCTCCACATAATAGTAAACTCACAATAATAAATCAAAATAGATAAGATTATCTATTGTAATTTGTTTTCTATATCTTTATAGAAGATAACATCAGATAAGATTATTTGTTACAATTCGTACTATATATTTTGACATAATATAAAAACAGATAATTAATGTTATCTGTTGTAAACTGGCCTCTGTAATTCTGCATAATATATCAATTGATAATATTATCTATTGTTATTTCATCTCTGTATCTTTGCATGATAATAAAAACACAATAATAAATCAAGACATATAAGATTATCTGTTCTAATTTATTTTTTGTATCTCTGCATAAGATAACATTAGATAAGATTATATGTTCTAATTTGTACTCTGTATTTTGACATAATATAAAAACAGATAATGTTATCTATTATAAATTAACTTATGTAATTGTGCATAACAAATCAACATATAATGTTAGTTGTTATTGTTTCATCTTTGTATCTCTGCATAATAGTGAAAAGACACTAATAAACCAAAACACATAAAATTATTTGTTGTAATTTATTTTTTGTATCTCTGCATAAAATAACATCAAATAAGGTTATTTGTTTTAGTTTGTACTCTGTATTTTAACATAATATAAAAATATTTTTGTATCTCTGCATAAAATAATATTTGATAAGGTTATCTATTTTAGTTTGTACTATGTATTTTAATATAATATAAAAACAGATAATATTATCTGTTTTAAATTGACCTCTATAATTATGCATAACATATCAATTGATAATGTTATCGGTTGTAGTTTCATCTCCGTATCTCTGTGTAATAGTGAAAACATAATAATAAATCAAAACAAATAAACTTATTTGTTATAAGTTGTTCTTTGTATCTTTGCATAAGATAACATTAGATAATGTTATTTATTGTAATATTCATGTCTTTAACAGAAATAAAGACATTAACAACAATTAGAGCATATAATGTTACCTGTTGTACTGAAATAATATTTGTGTTTTTATTCTTTATATTCTTAACAGATAATTTCATTTGTGTTTTTGTTCTAATGGATGATTTTATCTGTTTTGCAATCTTCATGTCTCTCTATTTACTCTAACTCGATTATTTTTAAGTAAATTTTGTCTCTATTCAATTTTTTTTCGCATTTGTTATTTTGTCTCGAGATAGACCTAAAAAGTATAAAATCATGTCCAAAACCTTAAAAAAAAATCACAAAAGATGATGAATAAGTACAAAAGTACCATAATTTTGAATTATTTACTTTTTCTGAATTTTTTCAAATTTGGATCATTATTTATAATTTTTCTGAAATTTCTCGTCGAAATAAACCAATAATCTAAAAAAATTGATGAAAGACAAAAAATTATAAAAAAACAGTAACATAAGGACAAAAAAATAATCAAATAATAAAGTCAACATTTTTATTTGCAATCTTTATGTTATCTGATTATTTTTTTTATCTTTATTTGAAATTTTTTATAATTTTTTGTTTTGCTTCAATTTTTTTAATAGTTATTGGTTCGTTTCGACAAGAGATTTTAGAAAAATATAAAATCACATCCAAAAATTAAAAAAATCATAAAAGTCAAAAAATAAATCAAAAAGACGTTTGTTTGGACTTATTTTTCGTCTTTAGTGATTCTTTTTTAATTTTGAACATATTTTTATATTTTTTAGATTTTTGTTATCGAGATGAACCGATATTCGCAAAAAATTATTGTAAAAATAACAAGTGCAAAAAAAAAAATAGAAAAAAAAGAACCTATTGTGATATATAGTAAGAATATTTTTGTCAAATTTGATATGATGGACTTTAAGTGTTAAAACTTATTTTCATGAATTGATGGTATTAAAAATTATCCACTAAAGACTTTTAGCCTAAAGTCCCTTATAATTACTCATTCCTTTATAATAAATTTTTCATTTTATTATATACACCATATTCTTTTTATTATTTGACAGCCAACAAAACAAATGAGCCACTAAGACCAAAATTATTCTATACTAACGGTAATATATTTTTTGTCATTTTTTTCAATACCAAGATTGAAATAATTTTTTTAATTAATTCTTTATTTTGATAAAAAAATTTAGAAAGTAAAATATTTGAATACAATCTTAAAAAATTTCACTAAATGAAAAAAATTATTTTTACTACTTTTAATATCTTTAGTTCCATCTTATCTGAACCTTTCTCAATTAACTTATATTTATAGTTTTTTAATTTTTCTTGTTGAGACGAATAGAAAAATATAAAAAATTGATGAAAGTTATATAAAAATAAAATATTGGATTTTGCTAACAATTGTTAACTAGGCGGTGAATAATTTTCACAATCCCAAACAAACACAAACATTAATATATTTTTTACGATTATCAATATATATTCTTAAATATTAAAATATATTTTACAAATATTAAAATATTTTTTATATATTATCCATCACTATTAGGTGGCTAATAGCGTTCACATACCTTTTTAGACGAGGAAAAAAATATATCACTTTAATACATTACTTTTGTATATCTCTTAAAAATACGTCATTTTGTATTAAGTAAGACCCAAGTATATTTTTAGTAATATGGGTAAAAAAAATATGATTTTTTAAACATAAAACAATATAGTTTTAAATGATGTATAAAAATAATGTGTTTCTAGTATTTTTAAAAAAAATATTACCCACGTGTAACGCGGTTGGTCGTTTTCCAAATAGTGGTGAAGTGTCACCATCCCACGTGGTCCACCTGTCTTTTACTTTCCTTTTGATGCTTACGTCTTTTATCTTTTTGAAAAGAGCTTAAATAATTAAAAAAAACAATAAAAAAGCTATGACCACGTTTGGAAATTATTTATTTTTATTTTTTATTTTTTGAATTATTTTTTTTAGAAAAAATATGTTTATGCTGATATTTTACTTACAAAAAATTAAAAATAATTTTTAATAGTTTCAAAACAAAATAAAAATATAAAAAATGAGTTTTCATTTATTTCAAAAGTAGTTTTTATTATTTTCAAAAATCAACTACACACTAGACGTATATATAATTATATATTCGCATACTATACATTTATTTATATGTACATATATATTTATATATATTATATCATATATTATATATATAAGTATATTTATATATATATAAGTATGTACTTATAAGTATATATATTATATAAATATATAAGACTTATATACTTATAATATATATTAGTTACTATATATATATATATATATATTATACTTATTATGTATATTATAATAACAAAAAAAATTAAAAACAAGTTAACACAAAAAGTTTTTTTATTTTCGTTTTGTAAAAACAAAAACAAGAACTTGGAAAAAAAAATAGAAAACACAAAACAGAAAACAAAAAGTGTTACCAAAAATACCTTATACGTTATCAATCTCGCATCGGTAAGTATATCGGTATGATATGTACCGAAATAGGCGCATACCGACATACCGTTTTAAATTTATCGTTGAAATTAATATATTAATTAATATTTTTTAATAAAAAATTATATTGAATATATAAAATAAAAGGCTCAAAACTTAAAAAAAATCACCAAACATAAAAGATAATGATTTTAATGAACACATGCGGGTCTTTTGTTTGGATTTTTGAAGGATGGAGTCCGTTTTGTATAGTATATGTGTAGTACGAGAAAAATTAATATAATTTTATTCATTTGTGTTCAAAATTATATTATTTTAACTTCTAATGTGAGATTTTTGATAAGTGAATGATCGTTGTCAAAATACATGATATTAAAACGATATAGTTTTGAGACAAAATGTATAAAATTATGTCGTTTTGTTCCTATTATACATGTTCTATAAAAAACTGCACTACAGTCTCTTTAAATTTATTTTTTTTGTTCATACCTCGAATGCAAAAGGGAAAAATAATATTTTTCGCCCTAAAGTTCTCATTTGTTTTTTTCTTTATTTAATATTTTTTTTGCATTTGTTAATTCTGTTTTTAACTTTTGTGAATTATTACTTTATCTTCAAAAAATAAATTTAAAAAGTATAAAATAATATTCAAAAATTAAAAAAATTCAGTATAAACAAAAAATAAGTCAAATCGAATCTTGTTTTTGAATTATTTTTTCTTTTGATTTTTTTCTAATTTGATTAATATATTTTTACTTTTCTTAAATCACTTGTTGAGATGAACTAATAATTTATAAAAATTAACACATTTTTAAATAAGGACAAAGAAATAATTCGAAAGACAAGTTAGGCCACATTAGAATGCCCCATACTGGTCTTGTGTATGGCAAGAAATGAAAATTTTAAAGAGTAAATTTTGAAATTTTAACTTCTAAAAATCAATTATAATTATTTGTCGAAAATTCTTATCTATGAATTTTGAGATTCTAAGAATTTTTAAAAGCTGAAATATGATATAAAATTTGAATCTTAAGAAGCTAAATTTGGGATGCTTTTATCACTGTTTAACTATAATTTTAAAATTCTATTAAAATTCAAAATGTATAATCTAAAGTATAATTTAAAATATGTTCTCACCGCTGTCGCAAACACTCCAATTGCTTAACATGATTTAAAAGAGTCCATTTAATTGTTTTTAATTGTAGAAGACATTTGGTTTGAAAAGATTGATGGGCTTATTTCATGGACTATGTTTGGGCCTAAAAGCCCAAAATTAAACGAGCCCAAATCCAATTGAACCTCTATCGACACTTGAATCTTCTGCCTGGCCCAATAATTACAAACCAATGCTTCGACATAAACTTAACCCGAAACCTCTCATTTTCCAATGCGTTTTCTTCAATTTACATACAAAGGAATGTTCCGTTTATAATAGTAATAGATATAAAAAAATCACGTTAAGAAAAAATTTGAATTTGAGGAAAATATTGAAGGTTTTTTTTCATGTATAAGAGGGAAAAAAAGAGAATAAAAATGTTAGTACTGATGTGAATTTTTGCAATTTTAAAAAATTCAAAAAAAAAGAAGAAGGTAATATTATGTTATGTTTTTTTTTTTTTTTTAACTTTCCAAATATTGATCGTACAGCCAAAACAAAACTACTTTGTTTTGTTTTTTTGTTTTTACTTTCCCAACTTCGAATTTATGGGTCACAACATGTTTTCAAAATCAGTATTTGTTTTGCGAATCAAAAATTTTGTAGTCAAAGTTGAATTAGTCTTAAGTTTGTAGGAAAAAAAATTATTTGAAAAACACATGAAATTTCAAAAAACACATCCATTGATCATAGAAATAACAATTAGAGAACATAAACGATACTACTGGAATAGTATATTTACAAACTAAATATAGAATCAAAATTTGAACAAAAACAACATGACACTGAACTGAGTTTTGTGTTAATAACAGTCGCTTAAGACTAATTTGCCGTCTCATCGTGAGTATCGGAGGATCAGTTCGGTGTCTGTCTATTAGGGTAAAATGGTTCCTATGACGGAATAACACTTAACTACGTTCGCCTTCTGAACTTTCCTACATTTGACAAAATTTCGTGTGTTCAAAAATGAAGAACGGAATTGGTATAAATAGAACCACGGAAGGACCTTTGAGTTGCTGAAATTGAAAGACCTTTGTGTTGCATGCCATGAAAGGAGAATAATAAAGTCATAATTAGAGACTCTTGATTTAATAAACAAGTAGACTTTTCGATTATCGTTATATCTTTCGATATCCAATTCATTTATAACCCTTAAATTTTCAACAGTTTTGGAAAAGTAAAGCATGGGCGATTTTTTTGGGGCAAAGGCAAGAAATATTTTTAAAATATATAGAAGGAAATAGTTGTACAAGAGAATACAAAAATAAACTAACTAAAAATGAACAAGACTAGGAAAAGAAACTTATCCTCCTTGAAGTCTGTCTCAAAACAACTAGGAACTCCTTATTCTAACTTGAAAATTGACAAAAAATTGACAAAAAATCTCAATAGTTTTTTTTATAAGCAAAAGAAATCTCAATAGTTCAAGGACCAAGTTGATTGAGTTTAAAGTTTAACAACCAAATTGAGAGTCAAGCAATAATTTAAGGGGGCGCGGTGTATAAATGTAATTTATGCTATGAAGGGTTTGGTGAACTTCAACTAAACCACCCCATTAGAACTTAATTTGAGCCAGTTATTAAAGTAGCTATTGAAATTGTGCTTTTTATTTTAGTTAGTAATGGCACTTCAAAAAAGCTCTTTATTCTCTTCATGTTTCTTGTAAATAGATATATTTTACTTTTTAACAATTAAAGTAAAGAGAAAATCTAAATAAAACTATTTAGGAAAGAGAGTGTACTTTTATAAATAATATTTAATAGGTGAATAGTGATCCAACACATTTATCGACTCTTCGTAACTTATTCTAAAATAGCTAGTCTTTTTGTTGAGGTACTTTGAAGTATCATTTTTATATTCAGACTTAGTTAAAGTAATTAAAAAATTCATATATCTAAGTTCTAAGCTCTTGTAAATATTCTTATGTCTCAGTATGGTCACGTATACGCAGATTTACCTCGCAAGCAGAAAGATTGTTTGTCTGACTTGAGCTCGTTATTATTAGATCACACAGGTCCAACTTTACTATTATGCAAGGTTGTCGATACCATACCGTACCGGCTAGTACGTATCATTTTGGCGTGAAAACAGTATCATGTACGTATAATATCGTACTGTCTTCAATACCAGCCCTTACCCTTTTTTTTTATAGTTGCAAAATTTTTTTTTGACTCTTTTTCATATATTGATAATTGCGATAAATTTGATACGGTATCCAATATATAACCGGTACCGATACGTACGGTACCAATAAAAAAATTAATACTCAAGCTGATTCGGTATTCAGAACTTTGCTATTGTGCATGAACAGCCTTGCGCCCTTCTTAAGTTTTTTTTTATCCGTACATACACATATTTTCAACCTTATTAATTGGGAAA
>JABCMJ010031704.1:0-13046 GCA_014822125.1 Arbutus unedo | reverse complement strand
AATTATCGGAATCAGAGGAACAAAAACGATCACGGAAACCGCCACGAAATTTCCTGCTAATTCCACAGGAATACAGAAAACACGAACGAATCAACTTTATCTCCCTACAAGTTCGAGCAGTCTTCCTCGTGGTTTCGCTGATAACAAGATTTGCTTTTTGTCCCTGTATTTCATGGTTCTTCGTTTAGGGTTTTGGGATTGAAGGTTGGAGAGATTGGATAAAGTCAGGGTTTTTTCGATTTGAAGAATTGCGATGTTGATGGCAGAAGATGATGGATCGGACCTTTGGTCCATTGAGGATCTATCTGCCAGCGGCGACGACGATGATGTTCACCTGTCCATGGATATTGAGTCGCTATGGGAGATTCTCAGCGAGAGTCCTAATCCTGGTCCTTTGCAGGTGGGTTGTGATTCGTATTTGTCGTATTAGGGTACTTGTTTGTTGTGGAAGATTTGATACTTGAAGCTTATACAACAGTTAATCAGAAAGAGTCTGGAATTCAGTGTTCTTTGCTTTGGTATATCTGAAGAACCATGTTAAAGTTACATTTGTCGTGCTCTATCTGCTTTTTAACTTCATGGGTAGTCGAATTACGTGAGCTATTGTATTTGGAAAGGTACCCGTGTTGTCAAGTAATGGGTTTTGGCGGTGTAAATGCTTAAATATTTTTACATTTACGGAATGTTTCCCATAAATGAGCGCTTTTGAGGTAACAGGTTTTGTTGTAAATTGTTCAGAATTTGAATTAATTAGGATACATGTTTGTTGTGGAAGACTCGAAAGTTGAAGTATACATGAGAATTGGTGTACAGGCTGGAATTCACTGTTTTTTATGGTTTTGATAACTGAAGAATGTGTTGGAGATCATGACATGGTTTGGCTGTGCTATAAAGATGAAGTGCATATGAGAATTAGTCGTGAAGAGTCTTGAATTGGGTGTTCTTTGGTTTGGATATCTGAAGAACCACGTTAGAGATCATGACATGATTTGTCTTTTGGCTTTGTAGTAGACTGTTCACAATTTGAAGCAGTTGGACACTCGTTTGTTTTAGCAGATTCAGAAGTTAAATGATCTAGGAATTAGTCATTGGAAGTCTGGAATTTGGCTAGTCGTTAAAAGGCTGGAATTCAGTGTCTTTGCCGTACTATATCTACAAAACGGTGTTAAAGAGCGTGGTTATTTGGATTCATAGATTACTTTATTTCTTGGGCATAATTGAGCCTGTTAGATGTATTACCAAAACCTAGATATAGCTCGTTACACTCCCCAAAGGACGCATACAAAATACACTGGCCGAGCAAACCAACTGCAATAAGAGTAAACACTCAAATTATAGCCTAGGAAGAACACTCTCGCAACCCGAGAAGCCAGGCAAAACGAGGAGTAACTATTCAATGCTCCAGGAGGTACTCCCAACAAATCATATGGCGACAAATTTTGCAGGTGGCACATCAACACATACTCTTGTTGAGTTATTGGGAGACAAGGGAGACTCATTAGTGTGTGTTGTGATAATTTGTTGGCCGGGAGGCCACATGATTCTCTAGGATTATTGAATAATTAGTAGAAAACGACACCTCTCACAAATGAAAGAAACATAAATTGCTTTCTGTCTGTCAAATACTCAATTCTTGATTTGATATTGAAAGATTCACCCATTGTGTTTTGAAGGTATACATGCCCATATTCTATTTACATTTATGGTGAACATATTTCAGAAATGGGTGTTTGGGAGAATCAGGTGATTAGAAATGGCATTTATACAGTTACAAGAGCTCTGACAGATATGTAGGTCAGTGGATAGGCAGTCTGCTTTTCCTGATGGTAGGATAATTCTTTGGTTTTGTTTTAGTTTTAAGGACATTTGGTATAGGATATGGTGATTTCGGTGTTAGTGGTTCTTATGCAGGAAATTAGTGTTACACATTCCTCGAATGACTGCTGGCTAGAATGTGAAGGTGTAAATGGTATGGGGATTCTGGAAGTTGATACTGTGGGGGAGGATGGACCATTTTAAAGAAATATTAATAAAGAGTGCTCTGTTCCTTAAAGAAGGCTTTGGCTTTTTTTTTTCTTTCAGAAAGGTTTTTTTGTTTGTCTATGTCGTTACATTACACGCTTGAATGTGTGGTTTCTGAGTTTAATTTTGCCTTCAAAATTCAGTTTATAGTGCTGCAGGCTGTCCCCTCAGGCCCTCATAATATCACATCCTGAATGACCCATCTCCTCCCACTGTATTTCTGTTGAGATACGGTTTTAAAAGAAAATGAAATAGTTAAATGTAATATTATGAGTATTTTGACAACATTTGTTGTGATAGGGGCAGCTTCTTATTTCTGGCCTCCCTCTCGCTCTCATGTAAATGTTGATTTGTTATTCACTCTAGGCTATTGTATAACCAAATTAGTCCTTTTAGCTTCTTAAAGGAGCAAGCCTGTCTCAGATGCTGAACACACAAGCTAATTTGCAGGATAGTTCGAGGGATTTATCAGGAGGAAAAGTGCAGCAAGGCAAGTCACTGTCTGATGTTGGTAATGACACTCCATGGTTGGATTTGATAAAATTGTGATTACCATCTTTATAATTTTTATGGCTTCTCGGACTTCCTACTTTTATTTTGTGTATTGCATCCACTTTTGTCTGATGAAATATTGAGGGAAACTGGTTTTTGTATTAAGATGCTTGTCGTTTACGCCATGCTTGTTCTTTTATGCATTGTTTTTTAGGATTTACGGAGTTGGAGATGACATCTTCATTTGGGGCTGGATTACCAGTATCTCTTGCTTTCTCCTCTTCACGCAACTCTGAAGCTTCAGATTCTAAGGCGGGGGCATCTGATGGCTCTTTGGAGTCTGCTGGGAACTCTGTCACATTTGACCATGAAAAGAAGGAACTGCCAGCTCAGACTGGATCTCCAGCTAGCTGTTCCAGAAGTATAAGTATAGCAGATTGGATGCTGCCAGCTTCATGTCGTGGTTCTGCAATTGCAGCACATAATCAAAATTTCTTTTCTTATGGAATACCTTACCGTGAAGAAACTCAAAATGAAATGCCAAATTGCAGTGCCGCATTTAGTTTTGCTGCTGTAGTTGCTAATGATGCTTCAGATTTTAGAGAGGTATTGGACTCCAATCAACTGAAGAGTGGGTCTGAGTTTCATTTCGGGCGTTCCCAAAGTATGTGATTTTCTTCCTACAAGAATTACTGGCGTACATTTCTTTTCTGCATTTAAATATACTATGTTGTTGATTCTTGTTAATTCCATGTTTGCTTTGTAGATTTCAGATTGAAGAACTAATATAGATTTTATGGTATTTCAGATGAATCTCTCAACGCGTTTGTGGGAAAATCAGAAACATTGGAAATCCCCATGATGGGTATTGATACTCTCTTGCCTTGGGATTTGCACGATGGTTTCAGTCTTCAACGTATGCCCAGCAATGATGAAATGGCTTCCAATATAAAGGATGAATTGGAGGAGCTTCCAAATCAGACTGCTTCTGTAAATGGTACCATGGTGTCTGAGTCCGAGGTGGGAAAAGGATTTGGAGCTGTCTCGGCAGAACTGATGACTGACGAGGCTGATGTTCGTGACCTTAATGTCAAATGCGAAAGTTATAACCTGATGCCACCAACTAGTGGAGACTCTTTTACTAAGACTGATCATGTAACAATCGCTGACAAGGCATTTTTACAGACCTTTCATCCAACTCTGCCAAACATGTCTAGCATAAACCAGATTGGTTGTGTGAAAGATGAAAGAAATGATGAACTTGTATTAACTCTAAGAAGGGGATGTGATGTTAAATTGTTGCCACCTATTCTGCCTTCCAATTCAAGTAAGAAGCTTTTGGTTCGTGCAAAGGATGAAAAAGAAGATCTGTTTGTAGCATCTGAAAGAGTTCCCAATCATCTTGCTTACAGTGAGGAAGCTGCTCATAGAAAATTAAATCTTGTTTCTGATGATCATTGTCTGGATGCAAAGGTCTTGGAGAAACCTCATGTGCAGCCATCCACGTCAATGAAGAAGCAGATGGGTAACAGCTACCATGTTGACGACGACGATGATATATGTGTTATTGAAGACATCAGTGCTCCTTCACGCTCAAATCTATGGCCTATGAATAGGAAGGCCCTTGTTACTCCACAGCATTCTACATTTAGTGACCCTCTACACAACATGGCAATGGGAGGTGTGAGGCATAAAGCAAATGAGGAACGTCTTATTGTTCAAGTTGTGTTGCAGGTGAGTTGTGAAAGTGTGGGATACCTACTTTGGTTATGAATTGCGGTAAAATAGCATTCAGATTTCCAGTGCTTCTATTAATTTGTGACCCTTTAAAATATCCTTGGTTTGGAATCATTTGAACATTGAAAGTTTGGCTCAGTACTTGTTTGGCTGTGGTACCTTTTTACGTACATTGATTATAAGCCATGAATATTTGTTAATGGGATTCATGCCCATATTCTATTGTTATTTGACACCAGATATGCTTTGGAAATTATTGACGAGTCTTGTTTTTCTTCCACACCAATCCATGCCTTGTTTGTGTTGGAAATCACCATGTATATGTTTGTACAGACCATAGTAGAAATCTATGTATTTTCTGCCTGTTCATGCTTGCAGGTTCTATTGAGACTGGCAGAGTTACCTATCTGCTGAAACTGGCTTTCTTTTCTACCTTGTTTTTCTGCTGTTGTCTTTGATGGCTGAACCCTTTATGAGATTGGTTTTGTGGCTTTCAGGATCTTTCTCAGCCGAAAACAGAAGCTAGCCCGCCAGATGGGATTTTGGCAGTACCTCTTTTAAGACACCAGGTTTTGAGATCTTTGTTGGTTTATTTTGTTGGGTATTATGAGGCTTAGTGAGCATTATTCAAGCATAGATGAATGACATAGTAATATAATCCTTGAATTATTTTGGAAACAAATACATTGACTGGGCAGTTGGTTGACATCTTGGGTGGTACAGAAAATTTAAGCTGTACATTTCAGTAATGAACATAAATGTACCGTATCATGGGATTTTGTTTCTAAAAGGGGCTTCAGGAAAAAATTACTCAAGCGCTTAGCATGAATTTGGTTGGGTAATGGTGCACTTAATCTAGTATTCTTGGTAGTTGTTTCGATGAAAACAACACAAACATTGTTGAATTCAGACAAGAGAAGGATAGATTGGATACTTACAATAATCTGTTATTGGAATCAACCTGTTTTAAAGTGGGTATCATTGTCCTATGTAGACCATAATAAAATGCATTTAAACTAGAACCTGGTTTACTTTATTTGTTGGTGGGGTGTGCGTGTCTGCATGTGTGTTTTCATCGCCTGAATGACACTAGGTGAACTTGGCAGCGAATTGCTTTATCTTGGATGGTCCAGAAGGAAACAGCCAGCTTACAGTGCTCTGGAGGAATTCTTGCAGATGATCAGGTTACTTTTTTGGGTTTTGAATTTTTTGATTCTTTCTTGGTGTTAAATAAGGATATTTGTAGCGAAGGAACTCATCTTGATTTTCTTAGCTTGTCCCATTATTCTCTTGCAGGGACTGGGTAAGACTATTTCAACGATAGCACTAATACTCAAGGAAAGGGCTCCATCTTCTAGAGCTTGTCCAGACAATTTGAAACACAATGAAATGGTAACCCTAAATTTGGATGAAGATGATGACTGTGTGCCCGAGCTTGATGGAACAAAACAGGATGCACTGAAGCAGGAAATCAAACCGTTTGAAGTTTTGGCTAATGGACTTTCGAAGAGAAAGAGGGACACTTTTGTGCAAGCAAAGGGTAGGCCAGCTGCTGGGACCCTTGTTGTATGTCCTACGAGTGTCCTACGCCAATGGGCTGAGGAGCTCGCTAATAAGGTGACTAGCAAAGCTAATCTATCTGTTTTAGTATATCATGGAGGCAGTCGAACAAAAGATCCTTGGGAGCTGGCCAAGTATGATGTAGTCCTCACAACATACTCAATTGTAAGTATGGAGGTCCCAAAGCAGCCTCTTGTTGATAAAGATGACGATGAGATTGGAAGGGAGGAAACTCATCTTGTTTCATCTAGTAGGAAGAGGAAATATCCTCCTACTTCAGGTAAAAGATCTGCGAAGGACAAGGAGGGAATGGATAATGGAATGCTTGAAGCTAGTGCTCGACCTCTTGCTAGGGTTGGCTGGTTTAGGGTTGTACTGGACGAGGCGCAGAGCATAAAAAATCACAGAACTCAAGTGGCTCGGGCTTGTTGGGGGCTCCGTGCGAAACGGAGGTGGTGCTTATCAGGGACACCTATCCAGAATGCAGTTGATGATCTGTACAGCTACTTCAGATTTCTTAGATTTGATCCCTATGGTGTTTACAAGTCTTTCTGCTCCATGATAAAAGTCCCCATTAATAGGAATCCAACAAATGGGTACAAGAAGCTACAAGCTGTCTTGAAGACAATAATGCTACGTCGCACAAAAGGTAAATTAATAAGGAGGATTTTTTTCAGATATTTTGTTTTTTCTTAATTGATAACATCCATTGAGTACATGACAACAAGGTGAAACATAACTCTCTCTCTCTCCCCCCTTTCCTTTTTATTTGTTCTCTTCTCGGCAACATTAGAAACTGAAGCAATGAATTGTTTTGTAGCTGTTTGTTTGCAAGAGACTCTAGCATCCTTTCTACTTATATTCCTGGAAGCTTATCTATTCTCTCCTTAAATGTAAAATCTCTGCAGTGTTTATATTTCATTTTTGTTCCCTCCTGAGGTGCATGACTTGACCAAGACACTTTATATTCTGTTGATTGAGTTGATAAAGAAATTTTGGGACCTTAATGATTGCAATTGTTCGATGAATTTTGACTACTCATCTCTGGCAAGTTACTCATTGTCATATCCTATACTTAGCATATGTGGAATAACAGGGTTAAAGTTGTCCTGTTCATCAGCCTTGCATTGCACTAGAATTTTTCTATATGCTATTACTAGGGATTATATGGTTGTGGTTCAGTTCACACTAGCACTTTGGAAAAAATGGCGAGTCCTGATTTGCAGTCTAATTGGAAGCCTATGGGTTTGATGTGGACTGTGCTATAGTAGTGCACCCTTCATATGTAATTTTTTATGTACAGACCTGTCTGCTATCATTTTTATTTTAGGTTTATGTATATATTTTGTATGTGCATATTTTCCATGAGCCTTTTTATTATTCTTTTAGGTATTTGCAACTGTGCTACGTCTGCAGCATGCAATTCTAATTACCATGATTGGAAATGTCTTTTCCTTTATTTCTGTGATGAAGTTCTATGATCTGCCGCCCCTCAAGTTTTGATAATTCTACTTTTGCCTATATCTATGAAGAAAACTTCACACATACCACTTTGAAATTTCGTACATACCGTGCCCCGAGATTTTGCATGACCCCTCTTTTCTTTTATTTTCCCCCAGACAGGTTTATTTGCCCGGATAAATATTTAGTCTTTAAGCAGCGCCCTTCTATATATTATTCTTTTTGTTTTGCTCTATACGTCATTTCTTTCTCGACTCTCTTATCATTTGCTTGAAGTGTACTTTTAGGCCAGTTCCATTTATTGTCAGCCCATTTTTTTGGGGTAAAGAAGTCAGAAGTGGCTATGTGCTAACTGCTAAGTGTTGGATTCATCTAATTCTAATGTTCGCTGACACTAGGAGGATAAAACAATGGTTACAAACCTGAATAGAGGACTTGGTTGTATGCAAAGGGAAGCTGTATTACATTACAACCTTTTGCATTTTATTCATGTCTGGTCATGTGCCACTAGGCATATCATACACTTCCCCTGCTGCCATAAGCTTTGAGGTTCCACTACTGGTACCTCAAAAATTTGGGAGATTAGTTTAACATACGGAGTAGCATAGATTAAACCTCTATTCGTTATTTAGTTTTCATCATTTTATTGCAGTTTGGATGGTAGTATTTTTATGTAAATTGCCATTAGTACAGCATCCATTTACAATCTGCTCCTGGTATTTATGATCGTCATTTGCTGGTAATATTTTTCTCTAGGCATGCTTCTTGACGGGGAGCCAATCATCAACTTACCCCCTAAATCAATAGAATTGAAAAAAGTGGATTTCACTGACGAGGAGCGGGATTTCTACTGCAGATTAGAAGCTGATTCCAGGGCTCAGTTTGCTGTATGCTTTTACTTTGAAAATACTGTCTGATTTCCGAATTGTACTTGGTCTTCCTCATAAGATTCTTTATGTTACACGGATGCTTAATCTTACTTTTCCGTATGCCTCCTTTGACTTTTAGATTGGTATGCTATGTCAGGAATATGCTGCTGCTGGAACTGTCAAACAAAATTATGTTAACATTTTGTTGATGCTTCTGCGCCTTCGACAAGCTTGTGATCATCCACTTCTTATTAGGGGGTATAATTCTAGTTCTGCGTGGAGATCTACCGTTGAGAAGGCCAAGAAACTTCCTCGGGAGAAGCAAGTTTGTCTTCTGAACTGCTTGGAAGCTTCTTTGGCAATTTGCGGGATATGTAATGTATGTGGTTCCTGGCCCTTATTGAAAGTTTCCAATTTTATTGATGTCTTTTTTCTTGATTGCTTAAAGAAACTGTGTGATGTTCAATTGAAGATAAGGCTAGTAATGCACTAATGAGTAAAGTATACTGTTGGCCTGGCAGTGCATTTCGCTTATGTGTCATATATTTTTCTCTATTAGGCTTCAGAGTCGCTCGTAAGTATCGGGAGGTATGCGACTTCCTAATGCTCTTAATTGATGTAGGCTGATTTCAAAGATTCTTTTGTTCCATTTTTTCACTTTCTGCTGTGCTGTGTTCTTTGTCTATTTTCTTTCTTCCTTTCCGCCCTTTTCTGTGCTAAGTCTGCAGTATGTGACCTTCACGGACCTTGTCCGTGATGCTCTTTTTGTTGTTTGTACTGGATATGTGACTATGATTACCTATTCGTAGTCCAAAAGTATTGTTTCCTTGTATGTTGGAGGAAACTCTTTTGAAAAAGGAATTACAAATGATAGTCTTAAGTCTTCGAAGGAATAAACCAACGTCACATGAGAAGAAAACTAAGACTGTTAAGTAAGAATGTCCCAATTGAAGTTTGTTGTTGTCATTCTTTGAAGGGAACAAAACAAGCAGAGAGAATTGTTGCCTTGGGCTATATTGTGTGTGTGCATGTCTTAATAGAGACCGAGAGAAAAAAGGGGTGGGGGTGTTATCCCTTTGAATAAAGTAGGGAGCATTGTTGCTCTCTACCTTCTCCCCTGGTGAGAATGTAGAGAGAAAAACCAACTGAGCAACCCACTATTACTATGCCCTTATTAGTAAAGCAGCAAGGCTTGCTGAGCTTCTTCATGTTGATAGACATCGCAAAAGTAGTTGGTTGAGCGATCGTTTAATGAGGGCATCGTAAAAGTATCAGATTTTTTAACTTGATGGGTTTTGCCGTCGACCATTTGATAGCTCTGTTCCTGAATATACAGAATAGGGCTTCGATGAGTTCTCGATGTGAAGGGGTTCTTGAACCCGTTTAAGCAATTAGAAGAGCATGGAATTTGACCTTCCTCAAATGGATGGATTTGGGATTGATTGTGGAACCAAGCAGAGAGAACTTGGGGTGGGCAGGAAGCCGGATTAGTCTTAGTCAACGTCAAGGGTGAATTAGGGGCCTGTGATGCGAATATGATCCTTGTGGTGGATTTCCCGTAGCACCGGAAGCCAGAAATTTGTTCAACTTTTATTTGAACAAGTTGGACAAGAGCGTTCAAAAGGCATTTCCCGAATTGGAGTATGTACGGTCATCGAGGTTAGGAAAAGCATGCCTTATTCGCTTCTTAGCTGTATGCTTCGAAGCAGAGGTGTTCCGGATAGCAAAGTGATAGTTAGGTCCTGGGATCTCGAGATATTCTTCCTAGGCCACGACGACTGAGCTACATAGAAAAAGCTTGAACGAGTGACTGCGGTGTCCCTATCGCCCCGGCATGGCACTCAAAGACGCATGGTGAGTTGAGCAGGAATAATGCGACTAGGAAGACGAAGAATGGAATTGAAGGTATAGTCTAAATAGCTTTAACTAGATCTCTAGACTGCATGGCAAATCATGGCCTGATTATAGCCCTACGGACAGCTAGTCTACGGTGGCTATATCTCTCTAAGAAGGCAAGACCTTCCTTAAAACCCGGGGGGAGGGGACGGAAATTGACCATAGTTGTCTCAATGGAAAGCAAGAAGAAAAGTGAGAAAGATGTTGGACGATATGGGAGTTCCAAATATGAAGATATTGGATAGATGTTTCCTGGAAGTTTTTTATTTTTTGGCATCCTACAGCCTGAGTTAGAAGAAAGGTTAGTGCCGTTCATTGGAGATATTACTACCGTCTTATGTGGAAAGCGCTTTTTTTGGTCTTGCCACTTCTCTTGTGTTTGTCCTCACTTCCCGTGCTTCAACTCTTACTCGAAGGATCCCTCATGGGCTGCCTTCTTGTTGTTTTTATTTCACTCTTTATTTTGTTTTTGGTTTTTTTAGAAGATAATTAAAACAAATACCTATGAGAATCTTGAGAGGGTCTATGGTACCATTATATACAGCATGGATGTGCATCTCCTTCCTCCTGTTTACAGATTTTCCTGACTGACACCAAGTAGAACATTATCTTGTTGTACGGCTGTATATATCCTTTCTTAATGGGAATCTCTTGACAAAGGCATATTGACCTTTAGGTATGATGAAATCTCAATATGGGAAGTAGATTCAGGTGTCATGCCTTGTCCAAGAAGGAAGAGTGGTATCTACTATAATATAGTTTTAGCATTATGAATTGGGAAATGGATGGTATATTGGTCAAACTGCAATAGAGGAAGCGTGTTTTGGTGGAATATAAAATGCATCACTGGGAAAATGAGCATGTTTATTTTCCCTTATTTTCTGCATATGTGGAGGAATGCCTATAGCTTCTATTATGCTATTGATCAGTAGTATAATAGCAGTTGTATCTGACTTACCTGGTTAGATATAGATGCGATTTTAGAGTGAAACTTATATAATTTGTGGCGTATCTTACACTCATTCTTATTTTCAACATAACCTATGGGTTTGATTTCATGTAGAAACTTGCCGCAAAGTACTATCCGTTTTGGGAGATTTACTTCATGAATCGTTCTCAATTTTTTCCCCTAGTAAATAGGTGAGGTACTTGTTTCTTGAATTATTATGGTGGTGTTGTGATAGGATCCACCCGAGGATGCTGTTGTTACAAGCTGCGGGCATGTCTTTTGCAATCAATGCATCTCTGAACATCTAACAGGTGATGACAACCAGTGCCCGACCACAAATTGCAAAGCCCAACTCAGTATAGCTACATTGTTTTCTAGAGAGACATTGAAATGTTCTCTCTCTGAGCAACCTGCTCAGGATACTATGCTTGATTGTTCTGGTTCTGAGGTGTCTGAGAAGCTTGAGCCTGGTTCCTGGAGCCACTCATTTTATTCCTCCAAAATCAAGGCAGCTCTTGAGGTCTTGCAATCACTTTCCAAACCAAGCACTTGTACAATGGGAACTAGGTCATCAAATTCTTTTGATGATGGTGATGATGCCACTTGTCCTAACAACTCATCAGAACCTCTTTTTAGTGGTTCAGACTTCGTTAAAGGTTCAAATGATTTGATTAAGGTAGCGGGAGAGAAAGCCATAGTCTTCTCTCAGTGGACAAGAATGCTAGATTTGCTTGAAACTGGTCTTGTAAAGTCTTCCATTCATTATAGGAGACTTGACGGGACAATGTCTGTTATGGCCAGAGATAAAGCTGTGAAAGATTTTAACACCCTTCCTGAGGTTTGTGGGAATTTTGGAGTCTTTTTTTATTAGGCTTCAGACTTTTTATCTTCCATGTAGTGGAATTCCTTATTATGATTGCATGTACTGTTTGTTTAGGTGTCTGTTATGATTATGTCATTGAAAGCGGCTAGTCTTGGACTCAACATGGTTGCAGCTTGTCATGTTCTTCTTCTGGACCTCTGGTGGAACCCTACAACTGAAGATCAAGCAATAGATAGAGCCCACCGGATTGGACAGACCCGCCCCGTCACGGTGTTGAGGTTGACGGTAAAGGATACAGTTGAAGATCGCATTTTAGCTCTTCAGGTATTGTACTCCGTTAAAATCATATAGGGCTTTTTAAAATCCATATTTGATCTGCATTGGTGTGGTGAGATCTGATTGAGGATTCTTCTCGGTTGTTTTTCTTCATACCTTAAATGTGTGGTTATTTACATTTGACTTGGATATAGGTGTAGGTGACCCCTTTGTGTCTAAATATCTCATTCATCTGAATTTCATGTCAAAGGACATGGGGAAACTACAAAATATTCATATTTCTAAACACATTTCTTTTATTCTCTTAGGTAAATTTTGTTTATAAGGTGTTATAAACTATTTCGTACATCATCAGAGACCTGTAATATAAACAATTTTCATGGCCAAAATTAGTTCTGAAGTTAGTTTCATTATACATCATGTGCAAATTCTCATGGAAGCATTTCTGTTTCTTTTTTCCCCTTTTGCAGCAAAAGAAGAGAGAGATGGTTGCATCTGCATTTGGTGAGGACGAGATGGGCAGTCGTCAGACTCGTCTTACGGAGGAGGACTTGAATTACCTCTTCATGAGTTAATTAGTGCATTCTTTTCATAGGTTAACTGGCCCCTTCTCTCTCTTATTTTCCCTACTGATTCTTTTTATTTGCAGCGACACCTTCACAGTTGAAGCTGACAACAGATCCTTAGACGTAACTAGAAAAGAAGTTTTATTTTACAAAGAGATCATGTAAATTGTTATCGGATGAATTCGCATGATCCATTTTTTTACTCGACAGATTGACCTCCCAGATCGTCAGTGTATAGGGTTTAGAGTTCAATAGGTTGCTGGTGGATATAGGATCCCTCTGGAAGAATTTGTGTACATCCGGATTGTAAATGATTTTTTTAGGGCTCTGTTTTTTTTTTCTTTTTCCTATTGCCCTAATACAGACGCAGAAAAGTTTTAGTTCAAGTGCAAGTG
>JABCMJ010031703.1:0-14889 GCA_014822125.1 Arbutus unedo | reverse complement strand
ATTTAGCCCGGTCCAACTAATTTTTACAAATTGGTGCAATTGTTCTCCTTGGGTGTAAAAGTAAACCGGTAAATCGGACCAAATTGATAAATCGAATCCAACTGTCTATTCGGTCCGGTTTTTGGAGTAGACCGGTCCAGAAGATCCGATTTGATTTTTTTAATTTTTTTTTGTTTGGTTTTCGATTTTTGACATTTGAGGGCCGGACTAGACCAGACCGATTTTAACCCCAAAGGTCTTTTTATACTTTTATTCTTTAGATTTTTTAGTCCCACTCGTTGTGATTTTATACTTTTATTTAATTTTATTGACTTGGTTCAATTTAAAGTATGTTTAGTTTTTATATACTTAAAAAATACCAATTTTAAAGTTTGAAATACATTACCTAAAAAATCAAGCTATCACAATTGGGTTTTTTCATTTTTTACATTTTTTTACGATTCTAGCCCAAGACCACCCAAATTGAAAACCGGATCAAACCGGAGCCAAATTGGCCTAGCCAAATCGGACTAAACCGAACACCATCGGTCCGATTTTCGGTTTACATTTTTCTCAAACTAGACAATCGGTTTGGTCCGAATTTATAGAATAGACTAGACCAAACCGGACCGGTTATACTCTAGTTCTTCTAACGTCCGTCCAGTCCCGTCTATTCGACGTTTTGCTGCAGTCTAACGGATGCTGACATGGTAATCCCAGTGACAACAAGCTGAGACGGCGCTCCCTTATTAGTTTCGGAATCTCCGTCACATGTAACGTGGTACACTGAATAATTGTCTGCTGACTTTGACCATCTGGATCCGTTTCTACCGCTCTCCCTCTCTCGGATCTCTCTAGGCCCTAGGGTTGCTCTCTCGCGCTCGCTCTCTCTCTCTCTCTCTCTCCACCCCAAACCAAGAAAAGAAAGCAGAAAATGCAAAAATAAAGTCGTTGTGTTTCTCTGTCTGCATTGCTGAAACTCAAAACCTGATTCGGTAACGGCATTGTCGCATCATCTCATTGGAATGAGCGCATTGCCCGTGGCGGATTGCAGAAATTGTTCGTGGTGATTCGAGAAGGACTTGTTGATGTTTAGTAGTATGTCTGATTTGGTGGCCCGGACTGGTCGGCATCAGCAGCGCTACGAGGCCGGTTGTCGCCTTGTCGCAGGGTAATTCATTCCACTTCCATAATATACAATCTGATGTACATGTATGCGCATACGCGATGCGCTTATTCTCAATGTTTGCTTTTGTGGTCGCTATTTTTGGTGTTAATTGTCAGGACAATTCATTTCGAGATAAACCAATCTACTTCAATTTCGACAAGGGTTATTGGTAGGATTTTATTCTATTTTTTAGTGTTTGCAACGGGAACAGCTTTCCCTCTTTTTCCGTTGGTTTTTTTAATTGGCTGGTTGGGAATGGTACAACTGGTAGGTTATTGGTTTCAGGAGTATGTTGGCTTACCTGATATGAAGGTTGTTGAGATGGTGAATGTAAGGAAATTACAAAGCATTTCAGTGTTGTGCACTTCAAAAAAGCAATGACGGTCATTTTGCGGGGTTTGCAGGACGTTCTGTCGGTTGATCAGAACCTGATTGTGGACGGCTTGAGCACATACTCTCTGTTGTGCAAGAAACACAAATGAACCAATAAAGATAACGTGGCTCAAACAAGTGAAATTGTATGGCAATTAGTGGAAAAAACCAAACCTACCAGGACTAGATCAACTAGAGAAAAAGTGAAGCATTTGCTGAGCATTCAGAGAAGAAATATGTCATTGTGAACTGGTGATCAGAAAAAAGCACCCAGAATATTGAGTCGAGGAATTGTGACATGCTGACTGCCCAATGTTGGCTACTTTCTCTGTGTGTGTGTTGGGTCAAATTTGGGCACTCTTATAAATCCGTCGTGTTTTACTTGACTTATGCTTCGCTATGCAATGAAAATGTATGTACCAGTGCCTATACATAAGTATGCTCGCGTGTGTATATATTTATGATGTGCATGGCAGTGATGCAGTCTGGGGAAGAAGGTGTTTATTGCATGGGGTATTAAGGTAGTATGAGCGATGATATGCCTGTGTAAGATCTTTAGCTTTTTCATTGTTCTCTGGAAGGAGGACTGGAAGGACCTGGACTTTGGCATTGAAAAGTTTATGGCTATGGTGATAGCTGCAGTTCTTTTATCACCTGGGAAGGGCTCACCTGTTGCATAGTCTGGACATAGCAGATTTATACATTGAGAGTGAGCCCGCTCCATTGACAAAGAATTGAAATCCTGGAGAAAATAGACATTTGATGATCACAGTGAAAGCAATACTCATGGAGTTTTTGGAAATTTCTTTTGTAAGAAGGCTAATGTTCAGAATAACATGTACAGAGCGATTGTACTTTTTACCGACCTCCATTCTACGGGGCTACCCGTGCTACCAATCCATCTAAATAAGGTCTGAGATGCCATTGGGAAGTTAGGACTTGGATTGCCAATAAAGTGCTTGTGCATTGCCTGTGCCCTTGAAAAATTTGCTGCGATGCCTGTTTTTATTTAGGAGTAAGAAAATGCTGTGTCTTTGTCCATCTCACATTCATGTTGTTTGGAAGTCAACTTTAAAAGGATATGGGTTTGGAATCCGAACTGATTATCTGTGAGCCATGGTTATTCTGATTTCTTTAATCATGTGTATCTTGCAGGCGCATCCTACTAATCTATTGTACTCGTTTCACTGTCGTGGAAAATGGCAATTGGACAAGTGGTAAACATTAAAAATAAAAGAGTGAAATGTTATGCTTGAAGGGAAGCTTTCACTTAGATTAGACAATTAAAGTTTCCTATGTTTAAGCTGCTAAGCCTGAACTTTCCTCGAGTTTTTCATGTTCCAGAAAACCATCCAATGCCAAAAACTGTCTAGACCAATGCCTTTGGGCCTTTGCCCGGGACCAACGCCCCATTACCTTGCTAGGACCAATGCCCATTGTGCTCAGCTGAGAAACCCCCAAATGAAAGCCAGCCAAACTTCTTACACAAAACCCGACAAACGTCGGATCAACATAAGCAAGATACTGAAACAAGGGTTTACAGGCTGATTCCTGAAGGGGAGAAATCTTGGGGAAGATAACAATCTTGTCAAGGAGATGCTTACCTTCTCACTGTATATGCAACTGTTTTTAAAGTCGTATTTGTACTCAACCTCATATTTTAATTTTATAGCATGCTTTTTAATCAATCCCGCAATTTTTCTGTATTTCTTTGTACCATGTACAACTACTCAGCATCTTTTTGTTCAGGTGTATTCCATACAAGTACAGGGATTCTGGTGAAAGTAGTGTCGAGAACTCGGAGAGGATTGTTGAGGTGCTTATGATCAACACACCTAGTGGACCGGGTCTTTTGTTTCCAAAGGTATAAAATCTATAAGATTTTCAATTAACTGACAACTAATTTGGTCAGCTACAGCTACTGCATTCGTCACTAGCGTTTAATTTTTCCTTTTATGATCATCATTTGTTTCACCATTGACCAAAATACGATATTGTTCTCTTTCAGCATTGCTGGCTTTATCTGGTTAAACATCTTTAAGAACCAACACAACACATCATCTGATTCATGTTTCAGTTAATTGGTAGATCCAAGTTTTTACATCTTCAAACCATTCTTTACATAGGCCGCACCTGCAGCTTTGAATACAGATTTTTTAGACTTAGTACCTAGAGGTAGTTGAGGAATAGGTGTTGCTCTCTTCAGTATTTTGTTACCCTCAGATAAGTTAACCCACTAATCATTGCTTCTGAACTTCGAGTGTTACTAAATTCTCGCGGTATATGGCACATGGATGGTTTTAACCCCCACGAGTGGGAGTGTTTTATTTTTCACGGCAAACTTGCTTCGCATTGGCATGGAAATTCTGTAGCCTGGAGCAAGTTTGCCATGAAAAAAGTCCCTCTAACTTGTGACAGGCAAGTAGTTCGAAAACCATCCATGGCCCCAGTATTATGCTTCGTCTTTGCGTCTGGATTATCAATATGTATGTGTTTTGTGAACCATCAAAAAATTAGTGCGCTATAAAGACTTCACAATAATTATCATTTCTTCTTTTTCTTTTACACTTTTCTGAAATGGAACTTTGATAGTGGAGTGTGGACAATGGTATGAATTTTGTCTCACTGTAAACAATTTTGCTTTCTGCTTTTAGGGAGGCTGGGAGAATGATGAAACAGTTGAGGAGGCAGCAGTTAGAGAAGCTATTGAAGAAGCTGGAGTTCGAGGTGACTTGATGGTGAGGATGCACTTTGTCATTATAATACACAACTACTTGTCTTTGCTCCTTCGTCTTTTCCTTCCACTCTGTTAGTCAATTCACTTAACTTATTATTTCCACCAATGGAATGCTTGCGTCCAGCAAGCGTGAGTCATAATTTTGGTGGAGCAAAAGACTTGTGAGTTCCCACTACCAAGTAGGAATAGATGACAATCATTTTTCTCTTTTCGTTGAACTTTTGCACAACACCTAATGTTTACTTTAATATTTGTTACTTTTCTTGGCCACTCAAGGTCTTCAAATACTGTATTTAATATTAAACTTATTGAGTGAAATTTTCAACATGATGGATTTAAGTAATACCGTTGTGCTTTTCGGTATGCGATGTTTTTGGATTAATCCTTTGTGAGGGTGTTTTATACATAGTTTATGCTTTTGTTGCTTGAACATTCAACTAGATTGATTACACCAATTTACTATTCAAAGCATTTAAGTATCGTCTCCTAGTAATTTTCATATTCTTGCGTACCAAATTGTATTGGATGGTTGTGGCTTAATGAAACACATAGAGTTATGAGCAGCGTCAACTCTCTATTGTATCCATGCTGATAATTAGACCTTAAGATTTGTGAAGGAGTGGAGAAGTCTGAAAATTTAAAAAGTGTTGATTGCTCTGTGTATGCTGATCGGTGATGTAATTGACAATCCACTCTCTCAAGTCTTAACCCATATTTCTGTCGCTTGGCCGTTGTACCATCATTATTTTGGTCATTATGTGGCTAACGTTTTATGGAATTGAATGAGTGAAGATGATACTGAAGTTTACTCATTAGACAGGAACCAAGACACTGGCCCTTCTGAGCCCTCTGTCCTTGCTGGTCATTCATTATAAATGAATATGACTTTAACAACCTGATTTACAGTAATGTAACATGGATAGGTCTTTTTGGAAATAATAAATCTTAAGACCCTTTTCGTGGTGCCGTAAAATTAGTTTGGTGATGAGACGCTTTGGTGGGTAAGAGGTAGTGAATCAAAGAATGCATCCAAATAACATCAGATCTCTTCGCTACAACCTCTTCTTGCTTTTTTCGTAGTTGCAAAGTTGCTGAATAGAATTAATGTTTCCACAACATAGCTTAAGGGGATTGAAGAAAATGCAACGGAAAAGGCATGCACAGACAATTATCTTTCTTGTGAAAAGAGATGCATTCGAGAAGGAAAATTCTCCAATTCGCCTTCACCCATCTTACTTTTTGCTTAGCAACACTATCATTCTTGACTTCTGTATAGCTGCAGTGTTTTTGTCCGAACGGTGGTGTAACTTGCTAAGTATGCACACGACCATATTGCTTTGATAAGTTTAGGATCAGTAATGGACAGTTAAGTTGTGCTTTAATGTGCTTCAGAATGGAGTCCTTTGAGAAACTTGGAGCATCCTTTACACCTTTAATGAAGGGGTTTTTTGTTGGATATACGGTTGCAGCTCATTGCCCCGTGCATTTGAGCTCCCAAGTTCTGTGAAGCTTTATTTGATGAGCTGTTTATCTATTTTCATTTGTCCAGTATCTTGCAATTGTAATCAGTATGTGTCTAGTAAGTGAGAAGCCATTCTCGATGTGGTTTGCTTCACAATGATGGTCTATGCCCTTTGACTGCATGATAAATATTTTGGTATGCGTATAGTATCTTAAAATCTTACTCCTATTTTAGTTGGCTGTACAGATGTTATTTGTAGCAAGGCTCCTTGGATTATGACACAGTGCTGTAGGAGTTAAATGTTTATTTGTATCTACTTAAGATGCTTTGTTGCTATAATATCTATTTCCTTGAATTAATTGCTGAATTGGAAGTGTAGTAGGATGTTAATGTGAAATTTAAGAAGTACATAATTGTGGGACTTTTATTATCACATGGCATATCAGTGTATTTGGATAAGCATAAATGGAATTAATAATTCGCGTCTTGTATAGTATCCCAAGTTAGGAGTCCCATCACGAGGGATGGAGCCATCACAAAAATGGCTTCAAATATGCACTCTGCAGTAAATAATTTTGAAACGATTTTTTCATCAAAGTTACGATTTTCGTTTCTTTTCGTTCGGATAACGAGAACACGTAACTTCTCAACACTTCTACGGATAGTGAATTTCCTATACATCTACAGTGACATAGGAAAACAAATCTACCTCCTACTTTCCAAACTGCTATGAGATTTGCACTTTTTAGTCATCACAATACTCACGCTACTTATTCATATGTAACCTAATAAATTGCAAAAGTTACAATTCCGAACTCTGCTGCATCATTGCTGAAGAAGAGCCTTTGATTTCTGTCATGTTAATCGTTCCATGCCTCCATAGTTTCTCCTGCGTTCCTTCTTTTCTGTCTTTTATGATTGACTTCCAGCATGTTAAATGCACGTGCTCCACACGTAGTTTACTAAGTAAAACCTAAAGGAGACGAGGAAAACAAGTAACATTTGCTTATCTTACAAAGATAAATAAATATGCAAAATGTAGTTCCAAATGTCTGTTACAATTCACAATAAGTTGAGTTGGGGTAAAAAATATTGCGACTTGGATGACGAAGAAGATTAAAATTCAGTTGGTTATTCGAATTTGAGTCAGAAAATTTGTACCTATAATTTATGCGTTTATAACCTAATATGTGGTTTACTTAGCCATCTTTTTTTTGCTTCTTGGGCTGCAATTTATTTGGCCGTAGTGATCATTCCCTTGTAGTCTATAACATAGGGAAGCAACGATTACTTAACTGTTGCAGGATTTCCTGGGAGAGTATGACTTTAGGAGTAAAACCCACCAAGATGAGTTCAGCCCAGAAGGCTTATGTAGAGCTTCAATGTTTGCTTTGCTTGTAAATGAGGAGCTTGAGTCATGGCCGGAGCAGAGCACCCGAAGTAGGACATGGCTCACCGTACCTGAAGCGGCAGAGAAGTGCCGGCACGCATGGATGATAGATGCTCTGTTACAAGGCTTCTCCAAATGGCATGACCAGCACAAGTTGAATACAGGGGAAGAATTCCCGGATGAAGACTAATTTGGTGAGTGCAAGGGCTCTATTTTTCAGGGAAGTGAATGCCTACTGGCTAACATCTCTGCCGGAATTGTTTTTAGGTCAAATCTTTTTCTTTTTCAATAGTTCGCAAAGTGGGAGAACTGGTGTTTAACAATGCTTGGTCGAGTTCCTTGCATTTTACCTGGCTCACTTTTGTACTTTACAAGTCTTTTTCTTTGTACTTACCTCTCTCCGTTGTATTTTAACGGGAGAGGCGAAACATGTAGGTTCTCCTCCTGCCCTCATACAGTACTGATGCGTTCTTTGCTGGAAGACCATTTTAAACATTCATTCTCGATAAATCTATTGATGATTTGGAGGTGAAACTTCATGCAGTGCTGATCTGTGAGACTTCATGAGCACTTGTTTGTGTAGGACTTGGTGAATATTGAAGATTTAGATGCTACTTGCCGTATATTTCTTAGAAGATCCTATAATTCCGTCTGTAAATATGACAAGTTTGTAGTTCAAAGTGCGGAACTGGTATGGATTGTGGATTGCAGTCATGAATTCGACTTGGTTAGGTCAGGCTCTGGAAGAGTACCTTGCAATCCTGTGAGATTCTGGCAGTCTGCTTTATTCCACTGCCATAAGTTGCCTTCTCCAAACTTTTCTGATCATCGGCACTGCTGGACGAATTTGGCCAAGCTTCAAAAAAGTAATTCATGTGCTCTTTCCCATACCCGTACAGGCCGCTGCTGGGTTCGCAATGCCATGGGGTAATTTACATGCGTAAAGCTTTCTGATGAGAAGAATAAAACATAAAGGAAACCAAGCTTAGGGTTGGAAGGTATTCCTTACCCTTGCCTTTCTTTTTACCTTCACAAATCCCCAACACAAACCACAGCCAAAGGAAATGACCTTTACAAAGAGATTTCTCCAAAGCAGATAAGGTGAAAACACAGAAGAAGAAAAGCAGCAACAGAAGACTATCAAAGGCTCCATTAATATGCTTCTACGTTAGATATTTCAACAGGTTCATTGAACCTTTAAAACTTCATAGAAAGCAAATGCATGTACTAATCCAAAACACTTGCCTGTAGTCATTTCACTAGTCATCTCCATGCAGATTATGCATCGAAGCTTAAGAAATATGTTACGGGGATGAAGCAAGATACCAGGGATGCAACAGCCAAACTTTCAAAAGAAAAAAAAAGATTGATAGGAAAACACAAAGAAGGGAAGAACAAACTGATTTCATGTTCAGTTTTGAACCAGAGACCCTCAAAATGATGAATCGATGTCGACTATAACCCCTAGCCTTCCAAGCTAAGAGTTTTCAGTTGCTCCAATGATATGATCAATATGTCATATCTTGAATGTTTTTTTCAATCCAAATAATGCGAAGCGATGAGTTGGTTCCCGATCAAACTTACATATCCTGCAAGTAATAAAAATTATGCTGCAAAAGGAAATGAGCGAAATAATAGTAAATGGACTATTGTACACAGTTCCTTGATTCTGTCATCTGCTATTTCCAATCAGCTTTGGAGTTATGGTTTGAGAATGGACTTCCAAATTAGCCCCAATCTACTAAAAGAATCAAATTTTTACAGCATTAACCACCATACTATGTACTTGGACTCACCTCCGCTAACAACATTAACTTCAAAGTACAAACATTGTACTGCAGCCTTTCTCTTGGCTCCTCTCGTGCTCTCCGATATACTCTCCCATATACTTGTACAAAAAGTAACCAATTCCTAGACCCTTTGTTTGCCTCTTTCCATCTCTCCTCTTTGGCTTTGTGAAAATGGATGCATCCATCTGATCAGCAACCGGCAGTACAACAGTTTCAAGTGAATTTAATCCCCTTCAGCTGCTGCAGCAGATTCCACCTCACCATTGAGATAAGAAGCCAAAGCCCATAGAGGGTGCTGAGTAAACTGAAAACAGTTCAAATGGCTGTTGATTTTTCATCCAGCACAACGTGGATCAGCTCTCATCAAGTACGATATCAGCCGGATCTCCAATCCACGGCCTCCCTTCTCTCCACTGGAACTTAATCCTCAACTTCCCATTTGCATCCACACCCACAACCCTACCTTTGCTTGCATGTGTCTCCATCCCCCACCCCCAGCGTGGCGTCACTAGCCCTTCTCTGATCTTCACCTTGTCTCCTACCGCAAATGGCCTCACCCTCTCCATTTCCCACACTTTGCAAAGCCACAGCCTCTCCATAAAGCAGAAAGAAACCCATAGCTCCCCATCTTCTATTCTGTGCACCACTCCAACGCTTGAATGACTCACCTCCCCCCACTGATGAGTCGGGGTCGAAAGTGATGCCCTAACCCTAACCCAATCCCCAATGTGAATCTCCTCTTCCTCCACCCCATCCACTTCTGATGGATCTAACATCCAAGCTTTTGAGCCAGGAGGTGTGTATATTCTAAGCTTTCCATCTGCATCGATTGCCGAGATGGTCCCCACACTTGCATGGTTGTGGCCTGACCACCCAAATCTTGGTTGCTTCACATAACTTTTCACTTTAACCTTCTGCCCAACAATAAGCTTATCAACCCTTTCAAGATTGGAACATGGGCCCACCCATCCTTCTTGTTCACCACAAAATCCCACACAGATATTCCCATCCCATTCTTCCCCTTCGTACACATTTCCTTGCACAACGCCAATACTACCCGGTCCAACAGATTTCCAATCACTGGTGTTACTTCTAATCCTAACCCAATCTCCCACTTCAAACATTTGCTCTATCTCCAGATCCGCAGGGTCCCCTCTCCACAACCCAGACAAACCAAAGAATGCCACTCTCATTTCTCCATTGGCATTAACACTAGTGATGACACCTCGCGAGTTAGACTGGGCCCCTCTCCATCCCCACCTGGGCTCAACAACTCCGACACGGAAGCGAACGTGCTGCCCAATTTTGAACCCTGGGATCTTTTCAATATCCGAGTAATGAGTGATCCACCTTCCTTTGCGAAAACAGCATGCTAATTCTAAGTAACCAGTGTCTTGTACACTATGCACCACTGCTATACTTTCTTTGCCTATACTGTTCCAGTCATAACTTGGTCTGGTCCCCAGGTTTGGTTTTGAACGTACCCAGTCACCTACTTCAAATCCTGAAAGTCTCTCTGCATCCCCTGGGGAAACTTTCCACGTGCTACATCTGCCAGCAACTTTGACCTAAACAGGGAAACCAGAAGCCAATTTTGTCAGCCCTTTGGATGTTTTGGAAAAAAATGAGGCCTTTAAGTAGCTCATGAAGTATAATAAATCTGAGACTACAATTTTGGCAACAGCTGAAATGCACCTAAAAAACAAACCATGCACCTTTGGATTACTGCCATGCAAACTAGCTGTGATGGAAGAACCCTTCCAGAACATTTATACTAGTGAGATACGATGCAGAATGAAGAAAAGCTAGAAATACGATAATTTTATAAACTCAAATGGGGAAACAATAAATACGTAGTTTTCAGTTAAAGTTGGTCTATGGTATGTAAATATTCGCTGTACATATGATCCAACAAACGTGCATAAAGAAAGCTTTGCCCCGCACAATCAGTCCGATTCATATTTTATCAATTAATATGTTCCTTGCCGTATGATGAGGTCCGTATTCATCGATTCCTTCGACATCCACCAAACAAGAGGATAAGTAACCACTTCTAGTTGTTGTTTGTGCAATTAGGTTCAATAGTGAATCACAGTGCACCACCTAATAGCCACTACCACTAACTTAGAACGCACTAAAACATCTCAATTGTGAGGGTGTAAAAAGAGGCTACGTGCAAGGAAACATTTTCACAACAGGGTGGCACCTAAGAAGCATGGACACTCCTAGGAGGTCGCCATATCCGTGTCAGACACAAGGGAACATGCGAAGGACACGTGGAGACTGAATGGGACACGCCATGTGGCGTCTCCATTAGATTTTAATAAATTTTAAAGGGGGACGCGGGGAGGACACGGTGGAGACAATCATGGAGACACGGCAAGGTGGCCTTTGTAAATCTTAATAGGTTTTTCGGTAACTATTCATAATTTAAAAATATTGGGACAAAAATATGATACAAAATATTTGTTACAATGTAGGTAACAAATAATTAGTGGTTACAATGCATGTATGCATAAGTCCGAAAAATCTTTTTTGAAAAAATAACATGTCCACCACCGTGTCCATTTCCCCATTTTTTTAGAATTGTGGTGTCCCGTGTCCATATCCTGTGTCTGTCCATATCCTTATCCATGCTACATAGGGTGGCACAACATGAAGAGCTGATCGTGTAAGGACAATTGGGAATCTGGGATAAATATTCACGCAAAAGAAGAAAGCAAGCAACGAGCACACTTACATTTAAAGCCCCATCCATGTCAATTCTCATGATTTTGCCTACAGTAGCTGGAGTTTCATCTGCCCATCCAAGCCGTGGCTGAGAAATAGATGGCATCGCATGAATCTCTTGTCCCACTTCAAAAGGAAGCACCTTCTCCACGTCTGTGACAGAACATGAGAAAGGCTTGCTCCTGAAGCAGAAGGCAACTCCCATATCACCATCCTCCTCCAGACTATGGATTATCCCAATACTATTTCTTGTGATATCTTCCCACCCATACTTTGGGGAGGACACCGAAGCTTTTACTCTAACCCAGTCCCCAACCTGCTCATGTTAGAGAAAATTTAAGAGAGCAAAGACGAAGTCATGCTACAATGTACATACATCCGAATTGCCACCATACACGTGTCAAATTACTCCATTTAGCAAATCAGAAAAAAAATTACCTTAAAGTCCTCCACCTTTTCCATGTCAGAGGGATCTGCCTGCCATGGTATTGGCCGATTTGGGATTTCAATTATCAGGAGACCATCACTCTCTATCTCACTTATTCTCCCAACACTATGATGGGTTTCACCACCCCAAGCATATCTTGGTTCAGCAACAGACCGCTTCACACAAACCCGGTCACCGATCTATAAAAGGCATGCTAAGGGTTGAAAAACCATAAAACAATGAAAAAAGAACACACAAACGTGAGAAGTCGGGATGTTTTTCTTACCTTGAATGGAACGACAGGCTCAACCTCTTCGGGTTCACAATGCCATGGATTTGGAAGATAGCTTAAATCCAACAATAGACTGTTATCCGGTCGAATACAGTAAACTATACCAATGCTCCCTGGAATTACAGAGCCTAACCCATGCTTGGCAGTAGTAAGAGTCGGGCGGATCTGCACCCAGTCCCCAACCTTGAAATCTTCAACCCTTTCCATTTCTGCTGGATCAGCTTTCCATCCTCTGGATGCTCCAGGAAATCCAACACGCAGAATCCCATCATCGTCAACACATAAAACAGTTCCAACGCTATCACGTGATTGACCACGCCAACCATACCTGACAAAAAGACAACATTAGTGACAATTCTTCAACCATGTAGTGGCATTGAGAATCCCAATGATGAAAACAGTAAGGTTGCTTCGAACATGATTCGGTCAGTGTTCAACTGTTTGGGCAGTGCATGGCGCGCCAAAAGGACGTCATTTTGGCGTGCAGCAGCCTCCCCAATTCCACTTCGGACCAGTTTATGAACCAGTTCAATTCAAGGTTCTATATTTAAGGAGAACACAAACTCACAAGCACGAACAACACACCTTAGCAGCACATACAAAGAAATTGCGTAAATGTCTCCCAGACAAGAACTGATAGAAGAGCATGTACTCTCTTTATTACTTCATTGTATTTTAGTCATTCCTCCGCGAGGGATACAGTAGTAATGTTTTGGCCTGAAAGATGGCCCTTTAAAAATTCCTTCAAGCTCTAGCATGGGTCTAAAAAGCATGAAAAAGAGCTGGTAAATTGCCCTTGAGCTGGAGGTTTTGTCATCCATTACTCTTCCCTTCAACAGAGGATTATCATTTTCCACCCGTTACTTCATCTGTACTTTCACAGACGATAGCATATTACAAACCTGATATATTTCGAGGCAGCCCGCATAAAACTACTTTACAGTTATCTCGTGAATCCTAGTCTATTGTTTTCAGACTTTTAAGGGCATTATCTCATTAGGCTGCACAAGGTTAATAACTTCCTGGGGATGAACAAAAATGTCGCAGAAAAGAAGATCTCCCATGCAAATGTATGCTTGAGAGAAGTAGGGCAGGCTGGCAAGGCTTATAAGCCATATCAAGCGTGTTAATAATGACAAAAAGGCAACAAGAAAGAATCTAAATGCACCAATGCAAGCTGATTGAAATGCAAGGGCTAATGTTGGTAAACAAAGAAGTGGGATGTTATTACAGTACACATCAACCAACAGTAAGGGGAAAAAAGAAAATGAACTTTAAATCAGAAGCAACAAAAGTCTGCATACTAATTTCTCCTCAGTTTGGCTATAAACTTGACATCATAACTATATTCTAGAGAAAAGTTTGCAGTCGAATTGGCAAGCATACAAGAATATTGGTTCTCCTTGGGGTGTGACAAGAATGTAACGTGGAACTAATTAGAACCTATCATATAAAGTACCTTATAACTAAAGCCTGTCTTAGCAACAATATAAAAACCAAACCTTGGCTCTTTGACATCAGGTTTAAGTTGCACATGTTGTCCCCTGTCTAATGGAATCACCTTTATAACATCATTTGCCAGTACACGAGCTTCTCCAGTACAGAAGGATACGATGAGATTGTCCTTGTCTGGCACGCATTGCACAAAACCAACACTCTTATGTTTTGCACCTTGCCACCCATGAGTGGGAGTCGTGACACTACGTTTAAACTTCACCCAGTCCCCAACTTGGTAACTGAATACGATTTGAAAAAAAAACAAAAATTAAACTAAATTCAAGACAACCAAGTGGACATTCCAAAGATGTCATAAAGGTTGAAAGAAAGACAGTTACACAATGGATAATTCTCCTCACATTGTAGGAGACAAATGAACTCCCTTGTTAGTGAGCGCCTCCATCAGATCTTCGGAAAGCCATTCACGGGGCAGGGCCTCCAGAAAGTCACGTAATGTCCTGCCACTGCTATCACTCATATATTCATCAGTATAGCAATATCCAAAGGCACATCTTAGACCATCTTTGGAACTAACATTTTCAAAGTCAAACATCTTGTCTTTCCCTTGAAAGTATAAGCCAAGGCAGATTAATTACAATAGTCCAAATTCGTTCTTACCTGTGATTCCTAACATCAACAGCAGCGTCTGGATATCTTAGCATAACAATGATCCATTCAAGATTCTCACGTATCATTTTTGCTGCTTCAGCAGCTATATGGAAAGCATTGTCACCTTCATCATCCTGTAATAAGACCAAATGATGTGAACAAGCAGAAATCAATATGAAAGCCTACCTGACAATAGCAAAAACAAAGTTAAAAATAAGATCTGAAATCGTGAACATGCATGGACTACCAGGTAATGCTGAGTGATTTATCTGAATGTATGGTTAATCCAAGTTGCAGATAGAATAGCGCGACAAGCAACAAATTGGACTATATGTAACACTAACACAATGAAGTAACCTCTTTAAACCAAGAACTCTCCAAAACTGAAAATTGAAACTTCAATTATTCTGCACAGCTCTATGCCAGGTTTATGCAA
>JABCMJ010031673.1:0-11726 GCA_014822125.1 Arbutus unedo | reverse complement strand
CCCATTTTTTGCTATGTTTAAAATCTGAACTATGGTTTCCGAAATTGGTAGTTCCTATTAGATCCATGGCTGATTGCTCATGTTTTTCAGTTTACACCTCAATTTTTTTGCAAAGAACTTCAGATCGGCAGTAACTTAATGTTACCGAACAGTGTTCAACTGAGTGGCTCCAAAAGTCATAGAGTTTGTTAACATATACTTCTGGTTTCTCTCTTGCAGTTTTTGGATCAATCCAAGTGTTCTTAGTTGTTTTCAATCGATTTGTTACTTGAATCAGACTGCCTAGGCTGTTTCATTTGTCATTGCCCTTGTTTCAGAAAGCGTTTGGGCTATTTCATTTGCTTCGTGAGCCGTGTTTTGGTTGTTTGGAATCACTGCCGATTTTTCCACTGCCGTGACTTTTGTACACCACGATTTGGGTGGTCCAGGTGTCATGATTAGCTGAGATCCATTGCATGAAAGAAACTAGGTGGTCAGAATCATTTCCCTGGCCGCATGCATGAAAGTTTATCTGTGGAAAGCGCCAATTAAAGTCTATTACCGACCCTCCACCACCAAAAGCAGATGCCAAGGTTCTTGGGAGGAAGAGGATTCTGTTATAATGGGACAGTAAGGCACAGTTTGGAACTCATGTTCCCTTGCCAAATATTTTTCCCAGCAGAGAATTGTTTCTGGAGTTTTTAAGTTGTATGAAAATATTATTACAACTAAGGAGACTGCATTTACTAAAGTACTCTCAAGAGTTTGTGGGATCAGTTGTTGCATTATCATCCTTTTACCTCCACTTAAGGAAATCAACATCATCTTGGGAAAATTCCATAGTTGCCTCATTAGCCTCTGGTTTACCCTGATATCTCAGGTTCAAGTATAAAACACTAGCAAGTGATGCTCTACCCACTGCCGCTAAACAATATTATCATCTCTGCTATACCTCCTTGGGCCAGCCTTAAAATGTAACTCGTTTCGTTTCTCCCGTTCCAACTTCTTCCTTAGTTTCTTTAGTGGTGGTCATGGTAATTTCATAGTCATGGTGGCAATGAGGGTATTCTCGTGGTAGTTCTCACGGCAGTGGTCGTAGTAGTGGACATAGTGATAAAAATGTGGTCATTGTAAAGCTATTAATCATACTTAGCCTTATTGTTGGAAAACCAAGGTTATGTACATCAAGTGTTTGATAATACTCCACAGGCCCAGCCTCAGTTATCCATTCTCCATCTGGTTATAGTCCTACTATTAATTTTCATTATGCACTCACTTTTAATGGTAAGATGATTCAACTTACCAACCAAGCGACAATACTAGCTAGGATTATGAACCAACTCTCCCTAATCAATACAAAGTTTGACGTTAGGATCCAAAGGTGTATCCACGGGCTCGATCCGAACGACATGTCTCCTTTAAAATCTACCAAAGTGCTTCCTTTAAGAAAAACTAATGACATCCTTAGATCTCACCACCACAATACGCGAGAAATATCATAACTGGTGCTATAGGAAATCTTTCAACTCATCAATGCCTTTTTGATCATCAACAGTGATAATATCATCCACATTGCCAATAGACAATAATTTACTTTGGCTAGATGTGAGAGAAAAGAACGAATGATTAGAATAAAAATGACTCATACCACATCTCAAAACTGCATCACTGAACTTGCTAAACCAAGCTCTCGGAGACTACTTAACCATAAAGAGTTTTGTAAAGACTACACACTTGAGTACTCTTCTCCTAAGCAACAAACCCAGTTAATTGCTCCAAATAGACTTTTTCACATAGATCACCATGCAAAAAAGCATTCTTGACATCCAACTAAAACAACGGCCAATCACACTGGCAACAAAGGAGATAAGAAGCTGAACTGAGTCAATCTCAGCAACCTCCACATAATCAACATCATAAGTTTGTGCATAGCCTTTGGCAACAAGACGGGCTCAATAGACCTATCTAGATGGTACTTCATAGTAAACACCTAGCGACGGCTAACACTGGTTTTCAAAAGAAAGAGGAATAAACTTCCAAGTACCATTGTGATGAAAAGCAAACATCTCAGCCTCCATATTAAAAGCACAAAAGGATGGGGACAAGCGATCATAGGAGACATACTGAGCATAGGATGAGAAGTACATTTATACCTTCAAGAAGTGCAAAAGAGCGAGAGTCCAAAGAAACAACCGAGTATCAGAATGCAGGACGACGAGTTAATAGGCTGAGGTGAAGGAGGCAGAACTTTAGTCTATCAAACATATATCTACAATGGCTACATAGTAGGCTGCAGTGGTGATGGAACTAAAGTGAGCAAGTAATGAGACAGATTCACAATAGTAGAACATGGGAAAAAGGTGATGACTCATTAAACATAACTTCAACATGGACAAAAATGAAGACTACAAGAATGGGCATTTTAGGTGCGGTAATACCCAAAAACAAACACTAGATGGGCTGCGAATCAAGTTTATCCCAACTAGTATCAAACGCTAATCTAGAGACCTTAAGAGGTAGAGAGTAAGTGAATGAGTTGGGAACACACAAAATTCGAAATCTGACCCCCTAGAACAGTAGAAGGCATAAGTTCACAAGATAACCTGCAATAAAAACTGCATCACTCCAAAAGAATTTAATGTCTCATCTAACAAAAGCTGACACGTGTGACATAAGATGGCACGTGTGACTTCTAACTGATGTCTCAGCTTGCATTTGACAACTTCATTTTGTTGGGGGTCCAAGCACAAGAAGATTGATGGATAAAACGGATAGTACATCACAAAAATATTTACGAGCATTACCATAATATAAAACACGAATCAGAACATCAAACTGTGCTTTTATTCCATATACAATACTTAAAAATAGAGTACAACCCAAGTCGCTCTATTATAAGATAAACACAACTATCCCAGAAGTAATCATCAGAAATGATAACAAAACTCTAAAAAACAATACGTGATCAAATACCCATTTGACCCTAAACATCTGAATGAAATAAACAAAAATTACTTTATTCCCAATTCTCTACCCTAGAGGAAAAGCAAACACACTAGTGTTTACTAAACTAACAAACTTGACCTACAAAAACCTCGACATGACCACACGATGGGACCATCTCTTTCAGTTTAGATATCTTTTGTATCATGGCTTTTCATAACTCTATTCGGATTCTTCTTTCAATTTATCATAGTCGTTCAAGAAGATGTTTATATGGATCATCCACTTGTTAGGTAGTTTCTAATGGTGAGCATTTGCCAGTAGGTTTCTTCAATCTACATCTGACCATTTTCTATTGGTTCAACACTCTCATGTTGGAAGTATCCTATTGATTGTTTCTGTCAATGATATCTTATCTGAGGTGATAATTCTACTGGCGTTGCTAATCTGAAACATCATTTGTGTAAGCAATTTCATACTAAGGAGTTGGGATCTCTTTGCTACTTTATAGAGATCAGTTGCTTGTTCCTCTAAGGGTATCTCTCTAAGAGAAAGTATGTGCTTCCTCTTAGCCTTTGACGCTCTTATGAACTCCAATGTTCAGCTTGAGGTTGGACATTGAAAACTCCTTGATGTTGGTCGTTATCAGCACCTTATTGGAAAGTTGATTTATTTCACTTACTCAACCTGACATCATATTTGTTGTTCTGGTAGCCGGTCAGTCTCATCAACACCAACATTTTGAAGCTTTGTATCAGATCTCATGGTATTTAGAGAGTGCCTCTAGCGGTTCTTGGTTTTATCGGCCCTTCACTTCCTTATCTGTGACCGGCTTTGGTGATGCAGATTTGGCTCATAGTTGCTCCAATGGGCAGTCTACTTCTAGCTACTATACATATACCAATGACAATCTTGTTACTTGGCACAGTAAAAGACAGCAAGTTTTCACCCGTCATAGTGTTGAAGATGAGTATGTGCTCATTTTGCTTATTAAATGTTGTGTGTTTGTTCTCTCCTTTTCGACTTTGGAGTCTTTGTTCCTATTCTTCTAGAGATGCTTTGTGATAATCAGTAGCAATCTTTATTGCTAGCAAGCATATATAGGTGTTAATGGCACACCAAAGAACATAGAGGTTGACTGTTACTTTATTCGAGATTTGATGATGAAGAAGCACATCTTACTCGGTATGTTCGTTTTGAGGACCAACCGTGATATTCTTACGTAGTCTTTGGCTCGGTGTCTTTTTCTGAATTAACATTTAAGCTTGGTATGTTTGATATCAATGCTCCAGCTTCAGGGGGAGACTTCGCATGTGATATCTCACTTATTATTCCTTCACTTGCGTTATGTGGGGTGCTATTGTAACTGTCTTGGTGCTTTATTTATGATACATGTCCGATGTAGAAGCTGGTTAACACTTTACTTCTTGCTATCACTATTCTTCTACTTCTCTCTTTCTTTGCCTCTTCTTTTCCAGAACCCTAAGGTCATAGTCTAAATTCAATTATATGAATGCTAAGGCAAGCATCAAAAGGTTTCTCTATGATGAGCAAAATTTTACATAGGAAAGCTCTTCACATCTACCACATGTAGGTCACTACCCAAACGTCGAGCACCAGTTCCTGGTCTCCCTTACCAAAGTCCATATCGGATACCTACCATAATAATGATGTCAACAAGCATACCTCTTACTCCTTTTTAGTAAGTACTTAAACATGATTATTTGATACACACCATAGATGATCAAACCTCTGATAGGGATAGCCCAAATGAAGTGCTTCTGAAGCAATCCACATCCGGTCGTTGAGCCCCATGAAAATGACCAATATCCCATTCATAACCTGATTACAAGCAATTATAAAATATCTTGAAACTTACATCAAAGAACTAAGGAGCATGAAGTTTCATGAGAAGTCCAATAATATGAAACAAAAAACCAAGATCCAAATAAGTTTTATAGGACATAAAAATCGAAGGCAATTGCTTCGCAATTAAAGAAGAAAGAAAAAACACATTTGCCTACAAAGATGTGTTAAAAGAGGGTAGATTGTCATGGGAAACCACATCACGCGAACTTTCCTAATCAATGATATCCATAATGAACAACCAACACTTTAGCCGGGGCATAGGATCTTAGTCCGAACATCTGAACGGACATGCTAACAGGCATATATATTAGTCCAAGCCCCTTCATGTTACTTACGCCTCACCTTACATCGATATGAATTTAATGCCCATGCTTAATGATCTATGTCAAGTGAAGATTTGTAATAATTGAATACTTGGAATCATTTGTAAAGATTTTCCAATTCGCCCCTGGCACAATCTGTCACCAACTACACTATTCTCACAAATTATGTAATAAAAATGAATCCACTAATTCTTCAATCAAAGACCACCTGCATAAAACTTAACAGCACTTGGGAGAAAATGCAGTAACCAGAGAGTTGAGAAAATTCAACTAAAGAATTTCAAGAAGAGTGCTTTAGTTGAAGAAACACAAGTAGGTACCATTTCTCACATCCAATAGTATTAGGCTCCCACTAGAATTCCAGGATGACAATTCATCACTTTTATTTACTGCTTCCAATCTTCGCTTCCATTGAAATGGCATGAGAGGAGTAGCTCGCATCGATGGATCGGTTAAAGGGAGATGTGAACTGCCTCCCTCCAACTGGTAATGGCATAAGCAATTTGTTAGGAATGAAAATTAACAAGATAGCGCAGGAACATAAAACTGCAGCTGAATAGATGATTGTCATTAATATTCAAACTAAAAATGGTCAAGCAAAGGGAATGATATGAATGCTTCCTGACAAGGAAGAACTACCAAGTACCGAGTAACAGATTATTACAATATTGTGCCTTGACCAATACTAAGATTGAATACGAATCTACCTATTGGTTTGACTTCATTGTTTCAATTTATTGATATTAGAATTGGAAGTACACCTGACATGGCCTTCCGAGAATATGACAGCCACTACAATGGCTCGAGAGGACCAAAAGTGGAGGAAAGAGCTCAGGGCAACATTGGAAATAGAGAGAGAAATGACAATGAAGAGTGGTCAACCATACAGTATAGTACGATCACTATGTATTCAATGTCTGTCTTCCAGGATGTGTCAACCAACCCCTATATTGCAAGGGGCCTTGGAGGATTGGAAAGCCAGCTAGTTAGACCTCCTCATTGGTGGACCGAAATGGAGGTTGACAATTGTTCTCTTGGTCCTACTAGAAGAACTAAACTTATATATTGTTAGAAAATATATATGAGTGAGGGTAGTTATGCCTTTAAACAGTATACTAGTTTCGTGTGTGTGTGTGTATTAATGGTGATTGTGTGTTAGGATTAAGTTGACTAACCATAATCATCCTTCTAATAACATGTTATCAAACATTACATCAATCAAACTCCAACTCACGGCCTCCGCTCTTCAACACTGCCGCCGCCATCTTCCACCCGAAGGATACCACCTTGCTTCTGCGTCTTGACCCTTTGTTTGAGTCTGCTTTGAGGGCCTCCCCTACCTTTCCCCCGGTCATCACTACAAATGCTATACAAGTATACACCCGACGTCTTACTACTTCTATTCCATTGCCGGCATCTTCTCTGACATCAGGTAATGAGCCTCACCCTTTAGTTTCCCTACCCACTCCCCATTAGCCCTCCCGTGAATGTCGTCCTACCGATCGTTATGGTTTTTGTAACAGTACAAATCACCCGGTTGCCCAGTATATTTCTTACCAAGGTCTCCCCGATTCCTATTGCTCATTCCTTACTTAGGTGGATTCCATTCATATTCCACAGTCTGTCTCTGAGGCTCCTCATTATCCCAAGTGGGTGGCTGCCACGGATGTTCTTCAGCAGAATAAGACTTGAGAACTTGTTCCCTTACCTGTGGGTGAGAAGATAGTTGGGAGCAAACGGGTCTTCAGTGTGAAGTATTGACAGATTGGTCTATTGAGCAGTATAAGGCTCGTTTTGGTAGCAAAGGGATTTACTCGGGTTTCAGGGAAGGAGTACAATGCTACTTTTGGTTCGGTTGCTAAGTTGACCATTGTTCGCCTTTTTATTCCCTGGCCACAGCTCATTCTTGGCATCTACATCGAATGGATGCCAAGAATGCCTTCTTGAATGGAAACTTAGAGGAAACTATTTATATGGATCCTCCACCTAGTTTTTGGGTTTATGGTCTACCACCTCCGTAAGTTTGTCGCCTCTATAAGTCGCTTTATTGTCTCAAACAACCTCCTCACACTTGGTTTAGCCGTTTCAGTGCGGTGATCATGTCACTTGGGTTTGATCGTTTCCATTCAAACCATGCTTGTTTGCCGTTGTGTCATACTTTCCGTTTATGTTGATGATATTATCATCACTGGGGATGATGTTACTTGTACTGCTTAAGTCAAATAGGCTCTTGGTAAAATGTTTGATGTTAAGGATTTGGGTCCACTTACGTATTTTCTTGGTATTGAGGTTGTTGAGACTGCAATACGTCTTGTATTGCGGCTCAACATGTCCCTATTTGACATATGTGCCTACTTAATCGTCGTTTTTATCAAATAATGCACGGTTGGTAGTTTTGGTCCAATTGTAGATTTTCTATGTTAAATAAAGTGTTAGATGACAGAATTGTGATATCTAATGCCCGGAAGAGATTCCGACACATGAGGAAGGATGAAAGTACGATTGGAAAGAGTGTCGAGGCCAAGGGTGATGCAAAGTTCAAAAAAAATTCGAAGAAAGTTGCAGAGAATCCAAAATTAAGAAAATCCTTGATGGCATAGTCCTAACCTATTCATCAGGTCATGCCATCAGGTGGGGTAAGCCTAACTGGTCAACCAAGGAAAGTCAAGAAATTAAGGGGTGACCTGATCACCAGGTCACACGGATTCAACCATCTAGTCACGCGCATGAAGAGAAATGGAACCTGACCTGATATCAAATCAGGCCATCAACTAAAGACTTGAAAAGGCTTAAAACTTCCAGACTAATCCTGACCAGTCAGAGGTGAACAAGATTGCACATCCCAGCATAGTTTTTATTTTCTTTTTCTTTATTTTGTTTTTATTCTATAATTAGTTTTCTTATTGTTTCAGGAAAGGTTATCTTATTTTTCTCCTAGGTTTTTCTTATTTAAGGAATAGGAGGCTTAGATCTGAAAAAAAATCAATTTTTAGTATTAGTTTTTCTCTTAGATTTTATTGTTCTAGCCATAAACCTTCAGCAATTTATTACTTCAGATTCTCAAGCTCCATTCAATTAATTCAAGTTCTTCAATTTCAAGTAAGATTATTGGGGTTTTTTTTATTCGTCAAATTTGGTAAGATGTTTTCAATTTATTATTTGATTTTCATCTTCAATATGGTAAGCTAAATTACCTAGGCAACATCCAATGATGAATTATTCCCGTGATCTAAGGTTTTGACATCTTTCATATTTTTCACCGTTTATTCAAACTAATTCAAGTTCTCGATTTTGAACCAAACACGAAGTGTTAAGCTCTTGATCAATAGTCGCTATTGATTTGGTACAATTGATACTTTGGTCAATGTCCTCCTACATTTGACTTATTGAATACATCTTTCGAATCGTATTATTTTTCATCGAATGATCTTCCGATCGAGATTCTCAGCCTGAATCATCGATTGAGTTATAAAAAGACAAAATGTCATTGCCTAAAATCTAGGATGGAAGGATTTTACGGATCTGGCCTACTTAATCAGTTAGTTTCCCATTTAGTTTAATTGCAGTTTAGATATTAAATCAACCAAAAATCAAAAGGTTAGCGTCCGAAACGCTGCAACTACAAGTTCTGATCACAACATTCCCGCTATTCTTCGTAGATCGATACTCTGTCTTGCCGCTCTATTGGTTTTCTATATTCTTGAGGCAAAGATCAGTTTTATTGTTAAATATTGATTTGGCTGGTGCATCAGTGACACTTTTATTGGTCAATCAAAGGTTGCTCGTTCTCACCATGGTATTTCTCTATCCAAAAGAAAGTATACACTTGATCTTCTCCAAGACACAGGTATGATGGGATGTCATTCAGCTTCTACTCCTACGGATCTTAATAAAAAACTGACAGTTGAATCTGGGGAACTTTACCTAATGCCTCCACTTATCAGCGCCTTGTTGGCTGCTTTATTTGTCTGACATGCAGGACCAAATATTACTTTTGATAAGTGTTGTAAGTTAGTTTATGAATGCTCCTCATACTTCCCATCTTGATTCTATTTTCACATTCTTCGATGGTCTTGAATTATTTTATATTGCGGGAGTTTAGGACGGGGTTTCGTGCTTTACAGATGCTAACTATGCTCGGTCTAAGAGCAATAGGCATTCCACCTCTAATTTCAGTACTTTCTATGGAAATCATCTTGCTTCTTGGAAAAGTAAGAAACAGGTGAATATTTCTCGATCTTTAACAAAAGCAAAATATCGAGCTATGGCCCATGGCACATGTGAGCTTCTTTAGCATCGGTTGTTGTTAAAAGAGTAGGGGTTTCCTATGTTCACTCCCTCCACTTTATTATGTGACAACAAGTCTGCAATTATGGCTGTTGTTGACTTGGCTCTTTATGAACGTACTAAGCATATCGAGATGGATGTTCACTTCATTCGGGAAAAAGTTTGGTCGGGTTTTATATCTTCAAAACTTAATTCGTTCGTCAGATCTAACAGCCGATGTCCTCACTAAGTCTGTTGGTCCCTCTTTGTTGAACTCGTCTATTGGCAAGCGTGGTCTCGTAGATCTCTTCGCCCCAGCTTGAGGGGAGTGTTGGAAATAATATCATTTTATATCTATATAGGGATATTATTCATATCCATAAGGGGAAACAAATATAACTAAATCTGTGTAGGGAAACAAATATTATTCTCTACCTATATAGAATAATATTGTTTCACTTCTTATATTGTTTCCCTTCTTGTTTTGTTTTCTTACATGCAATCTTTCCTTTCTTGTATTGTATTGTGTTGTGCCCGTGATTGTAATGTTTCCTTTTGTTACTCCATCTGTCCCTATATCAGGGATGATTGTATCATTCATAAAGATTTAATACAATACAATATATTTCTCTCAAGTAATACAACACATGAGCTTGTTGCCATACAAGTTTGGAAGTAGATAAGAAAATCAAAGTACCACTAATTTGAGGGTCCATACTATTCCATAATCATATACGAATCTGAGCATCCTCAACTATCCAAGCAGCATACTTGGCATCAAGTTCCTTCGGAGGATCACGATCAAGACTGTTTCTTACGAAGAAAATATACCTCGGCGGCCATAGCCCACGGAACATAATTTTTACCATTGAAAGTTGAAACAAATCGTAGTGATTGAAATCATATCAGTAGACCAAAAATCACAAGAGCCATTACCAAAAGTAGACACGGAACTAGTAGCCATTTTAGATAAACCACCTCAAGAGCTCAACACCCAGTAGGAAATTAATCGAAAATCCGGGGAGAAACAACCAACTTAATAAAGAACGAATATTCAACATTGTGTAATACATTCATCAAACAAACTCAACAACGAACAATAACAGAGATAACCAACATAGCAACAAGACCATTTACAAACAAGAAATACCCATTAGCAGTAAGCCCAAGAGATAAATAAGTGACTAGCAAGAGAGATCAGTCGATAAAATTAGAAGATGGGACTAAGCAGATCCAAGATACGCTATGCCTAACAATCCGATGTCTAGAGACAGATGCCAGAGCCTCAATGACGTCTAGCGCTGGTTGCCAGAGCCTCAATGACATCTAGCGAGGGCTACAAAAGCAGAACGAGGATTGACGAGCGTAGATCTAGGGTTACTAACGTTTGAAGTGAGCTACAAAAAGAGAACGAGGGCCAGCGAGCGTAAATCTAAGGATACCGACGTCATGCGAGAGCTGGAGAAGCACAACAAGGGTCGGCAAGCGTAGATCTAGGGATATCGATGCCCAGCAAGGCCTGCAAATACCGAAACTAGGATCGACGAGATCTAAGATAACGAGGGTCAACAAGGGTAGATCTAGGGTTTTGAGGCTTCAAAAGAGATTAATAGTGTTTTTCCAACATCAACAGAGGTCACCAAGACCTCAGTCGAGGGCTATTGGACAACCAGTGACAGCGAGCACACGCGGGTGATGATCATTAATGGGTGTTAGGGTTTTGGCTAGGTTAGAAGTGTTTCACTGCTCTCATATCATGGTAGGAATGAGAAAAGTGCTTAAGGTTATTATTGATGTATATAATAAAATTGTACAATGGATAAAGACAAAAACACCCTTAGTAACTAATGCTAAACTTATAACTCATAACAATACGATCATGGGACTCTCAGAGATGCTAGGTGACATTATTCCTCCGTACTTCTCTTAACACTAGATACACTCTTGTCTCTCTATAGAATTAACTTCTTTTGTTTTTGCCCCTTATAGCATTTTCTTTCCCAACCATATAAATCTTCATTTTGCCATTGCATAATATTCAACTTTGACAGCTAAATCGATCATAACCAAACCAAAACCGAATAACTTCAATGCACATTGGTTTGGTTCGGTTGATTAGGATTGTCGTTCATTTTGGTCCCTAAAACTACAAACTGATATTATTGGTCGTTGAAAAATTCTTATCCCTACCCAACATGAAAGTTTTCAATAACAACTTTTATTGGTTTCCATCTTTATGTAAAATCCACCAACCTCTCAAACTCAAAGTTGGAATTACTAACTAACCAATCAAAACCTAAATTTAAGCTTTTGTTCAAAAATGAATATCAGCAAATCCTCTCATGA
>JABCMJ010031660.1:0-11334 GCA_014822125.1 Arbutus unedo | reverse complement strand
TTACTATTCTTTTAATCTAATTATTTATGCGGGTTCTTACAACGGCTCTCGGTGTTCCCCAAAAGAATTCAAAACAACCGCCCTCGAATGAACAAATATGGACCCGATGTTCAAAACAATCAATGATGCCATCATGTATAGATAACCAATCCATACCCAATATGAAATCAAATCCCGTCATACCAAGAATAATAAAATCACACGTGAAATGATAGTCAAGGATGAGAAGCTCACAATTTTTACAAATATGATCAAGTGGTGATTTCCCTCAAACAGGTGTCTCAACATACAATGGTGGGTCTACTCAATCTGTCTCCAACTCCAAAGCATAAATAAATGATGCAGCAATAAAGGAATATGATGCAGCAATAAAGGAATATGATGCTCCAGAATCAAATAGAACTTTTGCAAAAAAAGTTGAACAGAATAAATGTACCCATCACAACGGGCGTGTCGGGGCCCTGAGAGGTAGAAGGTGAAATAACTGATATGACATTGAAAGCTCTCCCCTGCATGTGTTGTCCCTGCGTAAACCAACCCCTTTGTCCGGAACCGTTGGTATGTGCTAACGAACTAGCTCATCTCTCCACTTGAGAACCTTGACCCGAAGTGGTCTGACGAAAATGGGACTACTGTTGTCGCTGCATGCCCCCATACTTTTGCTGCCCCTAACCCTATCCTTACCTCGACTTTTGCATCGAACCAACCTCACTATGCACTCCTCCCCCTTAAGGACAATTCCTCGAGATGTGATCTTCTTTACACCACATGTAACAAACCTTCAGAGGTACTAAACACTAAGAACGGATGTGACCCAATTGGTTGCATCAAAAACACACTTAAAGGTGTGGAAGTATTACTTCGTGTGTTTGAAGAACTCGGCGGCCTAAGGTTGGAATGGCCATGTGGATACTGAAATTGCTCCCTCTATCACTTGCGCCTCTGACTTCCATAACGACTAGATGAAGACAAAATAGAACTAATTTTGGGTTACCTCGGCTCCTAAACTCTCGAACCCCTTTGTGCATTTTTTGGTATCTTAACACTTCTTGCGCATTCTACCACTTCCAAAAATATCATCTTGTGTTGGCTAACTACAAGTCTCTTGACCTAAGATTGAAGACCCTTCTCAAAACGGTGACACTTGCAATTCTCCAAAGCCACTAACTCTGGTGCGAAACGGGTACGATCTGAAATTTCAAAGCGTACTCTAATACAATCATCACTCCCTACTCTAGCTTCTCAAACTACTCTTGTAGTTGCTCCCAGTAAGACTTTAGAAAATATTGGTCCTCAAAGAGAATCTCAAACTTAGCCCACGTTAAAGTCTCGACATCTAGTTCATTCACTCTAATCATAGCCTAGTGGCCCTCCGCGCATCCTTCCATGCCTCTAAGATCGATTCCCACCATTTTTTTGCCTCCCCGTTAGTTGGCTTTGGTGGCCTAATTCAGAAGATTCAACTTGGTAAGAGTCACAACAAATTTCCTTGCGAATGTACCCAGAATAATCGGTGGCTCAACATTTTATCCTAGCCCTTTGTCAACCTCCTCCTCATGAGGAACTTTCCCCTGTTGACTCACGACATCACCTAGATGCAAATCTTGGTAATGTCCTCGGCCTCGGCCTCGGCCTTAGGGCTCGTCCAATCTCATTCCATGTCTAGGAGACATTATGCTACAATATTGACAAAAAAACTCGTCAAACAATGATCACACCACAAGGCCAGTGCCTATAAAAATCTCCAACACAAGTCATCAATACTACGCTACTCATAGTAAATCGAGAATGCAATGCAAATAAATGCTATGCACAAGCACACACATACCATGCAAAAATGAAACTATTTTGAACCCATGAGACGCTAAGTCTCCCCACGGTCTCTAGGTATTATAACTCAAGCTCTGATACCATTACACCCTCGTTTTTAAATTAATATAATGGAATACATTTAGAATAAAACCTGATGAATCTCACCAATCAACCAAAATACCATATTCATTGATCACCAATACGAGTTTAGTTATAGTGTATAGTAATTCAAAAAGGGCACTCCCAGCCCAACTAACCGAAAACCATCAAGTCTGAATGGTTACAATATGATTTACTTCAAATTACTAAAAATGAACAAAAGGAGAGTAACCCATCTCGTCGGCCTCTACCCCATTCCCCACCCCGAACGAATCGGGGATTTGAAAATATTTTCGGGGATCAAGTAAGATTCAGGGATTGGTTTGAAAAAAATTGGAGAACGGGTCGCATTTGGATGTATGTGTCCCTGTCCCCGATCCCCGCCCCATTCTCCATCCCCACATCTTTTCCCGCCCAGCCCCCAATCCCCAAGTATTTGCTAAATATGTCATCTATGGTATATGAATCTTCTTTAGAATATATCTCCGTATATGTATTTTCTTCTATCTGATACCACTTTTGGTAACCTTCTTTCTTATATCAAATAGATATTTAAGTGAAAACAAAACACTACTGGATGAATCATGATCGTATAGTAAAAAACACAAATTCCTCATCAATCTAACCATACATGAAATTAACACGAACAGTTAGATTGGTGAAGAATTTGTGTTTTGCTTTGATGTTAATTTCATTTATATATATATATATATATATATATATATATATATATATATATATATACATGTGTGTGTGTGTGTGTCATTTTTATTTGCAGGACACTCCCATAAGAAACTGTGCACCTAATTGTAGAGAGTTAATATAACTCCATCTAATCTTAGCTACACGATTTTCTAAATACTTTTCTACAATTACTAGACAGCTTAAGCAGTCTATAACTACTAAAAAACCTAAGGAAGGCATATTAGTATTTTTTTAATTGGAAATATTAGTTTTTTTTTGAATTTGGATCTCCATTCCCCGTTGTGGGTGGGAGCGGAGGGTAAAAACAATTCCCGTTTAGGGATTGGTGCAGGAATAGAGATTGGATATAGGTTTGGGAATCATGGATTGTGATAGTAATATATAATCCCGATCAGCCCCATTGTCATCCCTTAAGGCGATTTACATTACATCTTTCAAAAAATAGTTCTAAAGATGCTAAGTAACTCCTAGCAATGATTACTCCCAAAAAACATGCATCATCATGCACTCTAAGCAATCCATGTCATGGGTCTAGAACAGAACCTAAAAAACAATGGGATGAGCCATGATACCGAGTAGAAATGCCTAGGCCAATGTTTTATGAATATGCGGTAATTTGACATGTCTCGTGAACAGTTGATAAAAACACGCATAAAATGGCAACTCAACGAACAAGTAATATGATGCACAATTCACTATAATTCGCCATAACCCATTAACGATAAAGTAATTTCAATAACCAATTCACGATTCTCATAATAGGTTCCAAATTTATCTTTCCCAACTAGCACATGACCTTATGGTCACCTATCAAATTTTCGTAGTTCATATCACATTGATAATATCAATAAACATTCCTACATCATCATTTGAATGCTCAGAATAAAAGATATATCATCTTATCCTTTACCATAACATAAAATCATGCATAGCCAACAACTCCAAAATCCCAAAACAACACTAAACCATACAGTCAAAGTTGCTTGAGCGACTTTAGAGTCGTTGGAGCGAAACCAACAAGTAGAAGTCATAGGACAATTCACCTAACAGGTTGCTTGAGCGACCACAAAAATATACACATTGCTCGAGTGACATTAGGGTCGCTCTAAGCGATCTCTAAAAAATTTCCAAAAATCGCAGAGTTCATTCAAGCTCCAAATACTCACGACACTTGATCAAAACATCAAAACAACTACCAAAACCTTGTATAAACACATAATAGAGGTGAAACATCCCTACCTCAAGCTTCAGATTGATGGATTTGGCTTTGAATGGTAAACCCTAGCTCCAAATGACTCTAGAACTCCAAAACTTCTCCTCCGAGCTTCAAAATCATGATCAAGCTTTGAATACCCGCTAAGCACGATAGAAACTCCCAATGCCTTGATGGAATTTGGAAATGGTGAAGCAAATCTTGGATGGCTTGTAGAGAGAACGAGGAGCATTGGTAGAGAGAGAGGGGGAGGGATAAGTGAAAATAAGGGTTTCGAAGTCACCCCTCCTTTAGAAAATCTAATTTAATTCAACAAAGGGGCTCCCAATAAAGCCCAACACCCCACATAACACATATGTAACGAAACTAAGTTCCTGGGTTCAAGTCCCGCTACTAAAAGTTTCATATTACATAAAAACAAATCAATAGCACACATCGTAACATATTTTGAATTAATCATTTAAAACGCAAAAAACATTTCTAGGTCCTTACAAGTTACTTCCAGAGGGAGTGGTGGTCAAAATAGAACGATCAGTGGGAACAGAGAAGGAGAACCAATATTAAATATAGAAGTTTGAGGGAGTTGGCTTGAAAACTCACTAGGAGAGGCCAAGTTTTGAGCTTCCAGGAGTTGTGATCCAATAGGATCATATAATGGAGGCAAACCGAATAAAAAACTAGACAAATGCATAGACTCCCATTGAAGTTGCATAACTCGACTATCAAAAGAGTGATTAGAAAATATTGAACTCCTCACAAACGCCATGAAATTGGCATAATAATCTTCCAAAGAGAAATCATCAAGAGCAAGAGAAAAGTCTTATGAATATCATATGTCATGCGCAAATTATTATCACCAGAATGTAAGTCCAAAGCCCAATGCCAAACAACTTTGTCAATTGACAAGAATACCAAGGTACCACTAATTTGAGGCTCCATACTATCAAATAATCAAATACAGATCTGAGCATCCTCGGATTTCTAATTAGCATATTTAGAATTAGATTCGTTAGGAAGACCATTAATCAAAAGAGAATATTGCTTCTAGCCGAGAAAGTACACCTCTACAGCTTTAGTTTGGAGAGCATAATATATACCACTTGATCAAATAGAAGTAATGGACATGATATCAGGAGACTAAATATAAGAAACGCCAATAGGAACAAGAGAAGCTATTGCAACAACTCACTATGCAATAAAAGGCAGAGACACAATAACCACCAACTCAATATACTGAGTTATATGTGTACCAACCAACATTAACAAAAAACAATAATATTACAGACTAACACGGCCTTGGTACCAACAAAGCACAACAAATTCGAATACCATAAGTCAAGCGAACGAATGCCAAATACGAAAGAGAACTACCAAAATCATAATGAAAATCGCTTATCAACAAACGAGAATCATTAAAAAAAAAGGGATTAAATCAACAAAGACATATAACAACCGATGAGTCTCCAACGAGAAGAAGTTACGATGGAAGTCCACCGATGACACACAAATCCTATGTTTATATATATGTGTGTGAACGTGTGTGTGTGTGTGAAGTCAGAGAGTAAGACAAAGACTAAACTACCCTCACACACTCTCACTTAACTAATACAAAAAAAACAAATATAAACCAACTCTTAACAAATACCAACTAATTCAAAATCTTAAAAAAAAGCCGGGTAAATTTATTGTTTGTACCCTTAACACTAGCTCTTTGCAAGCCTTTCACCCTCTTGTCCCGGAGAAAAAACTATCTCACTTGAGAAAAATAACAACGACCAACACACTAATAAAAAGACAAGACATTATTCTACTTCACTATTTTATTAGTTATTTCCAAGCATGTAACCAAACATGAGTATCAAAGTAAGAAGTGGCATAAAAATGTGAAAAAAACGATGACGTATATTATCTTTCTTTTAGGGTGTAAAAGATTGGTTTTGATCGACTGAATTATGGTCATCATTTGTTTTTTCAGTTCTATGATGTTGGAGCTGACAGGACTTCGCATTGGTGAGATTGGGTTATTTTACATGGCATTTTTGTTTCTCCCAGTTACAAGGGGTTCAATTCTTCTCCGTGTCATAAATATCCCTTTTGAGCATGCGACCAGGTATCATGTATGGTTGGGACATCTCACTATGATCATCTTTACTTTTCATGGGCTATTCTTCATTGGTGCATGGGCAATGCAAGGTCATCTCCTAAGCAAAGTGAGTTTCCATGATAATTTGTGCTTCCATCTAAGTGACCGGATAGATACCTCATACATTTCAAAAGTATATATGTAGTGTTTTAACAAACTTTATAGGTTTGGAAAGTCCTTGGAGTGGAAAGTAGTAGGCAGCGCCTATAAAACAACAAAATTTATAGTAGCAAAAAGGATTTGAATTGGAAAAGAGTAGATGAAATAATTGAATTTGTTATATGACTTCAGTTTAGAAAACTAGATGAATCATATATACGTCAATAATGAAATTATTAGTAGTGAACGAAAACTCCTAGATTGGAAACAATTGAAATATGGAGATAGTTTTCTTGCGGGTCCATTGCTAGTGGTTTGCTCCTTTTTAGGTAGTATTTTGTGCTCTTTGAGTCACACCCACAATTCAAGGGTATGGAATGAGTAATAGAACGATACAACAAAATAAACCTTAATAAACCATCTCTATCAAAAGCACTAAAACATCTCTAAAATATCAACAGTCATAATAGCCAAGTCAAAACTGTAATAAGTAAATAGCCAAACTAATCTAAAACAAGTAGTCGACTACGGGCCTTCAATGCCCAAACAAATAATCAACATTCGAAACATAGAAAACAACGGACATAAAGTGAATCCTAACTATCACCCTACACCTATCATCAAACTTGAGGTCGAGCTAAGTCCTCGGTTCCACATCATCACCTATAAATGGTTAATTTACAGAAAAATATAAAACGGAGCTTCAGTAGGAAATCATGTAGTACCATCAACATGCTGATTAAAGCATGCTCACATCAATAAAATGTTAGGGATCGATTCTCGAGACCCAGTGGTGAGCGAGTGTAGTTTATACAACAAAAAATTATGAAACTGTACTAGGCGTAATTTGGGTTCATACCTTCGAGATCTGTCTAGTTTGATCTCGACTATCTTCGCAGTTTGATCCTGATCGTACTTTGAGCACGATTGGAATAATCTGATTCGACTGACCTCGAGATCTTCTATCGTAATCCTACTACACCTTGATCACAAACTGAGTGTGGGCTCAAAATCGTGATATCCTTGCCTTCACAAAGTCTCTCCTAATATTTCGAATATTCAGTTATTCCTGACCTAGAAGGCATAGCGGTAATCCTATATATAGGCAACGATAGGGACCCCTAGGAGAAGTATGGGCTGAGCTTCCTATATAATTCGAGATTTCTAATCCAACCCGAGTTAATTCTGAATTATATAAATTACAATTCATACCACTATAGAATTATACTTGCATCCCTATCCCATATCTCAAAATTATATTTCGAGCTCCATATTATTAAATACTTGTTTATCTCCCCACGTTGAGATTACAGATACCTGTTGATTAAAATAAATTACTGACTATTTATTTAATCAACATCTATAAAATTTCTTGAGACATTTCACTTAACTTATTCGTTATGTCGGATACTAATATCCACCTACAGGGTTTGACATAATCGAAACTTATAAGTTTTCTCAAGAGAATATCATCAACCCCTATCAAAAGACGTGGATTCCATTAATAATTAACAGTTGTCGTATACTTAATATTTTGACCCAACTCATCAAGACTATTGGCCCACAAGGCTTCACTCTATAATGAATCAAAATCAACAACATTAAATGAAAACATCGATTAACTATCTTTGAATTAAGAATACAAGTACACATAATAACCATGAGGTGTTAATTGTATTATATTGTCAGTATAAATACAATTATCTCAAAGTGGTCCTATTCAATACACACAAAGTGGAGGAGCACAATGAGTTGAAATTACATAATTTTTCATATTCAAGACAGACCTACTGAAACATTGTGTTACAGTCCTCCTAGTGGTGTCCAATTCCACCTAAGACTATGAACAAAGACTTGTTTTCTATAAAAACCGATAATCTGATTCTCTGTGTGTAAGCCAAACTCTACACACCAGATTATCTATTATGTAGAATAAGAGACACACATGCACAATATGACATGATAGAATGCAAACATTTTCCACAAAAATTCTCATGAAGAAAGAAAATAATTGTTTAAATAATTCAAACAAAAATTAATCCATTACATAAAATCATGGCTTTTAGTATAAAATCCTAACAAACATAGTATAGGAAACAGAAAATAATAACTGAAAGAATCGACAACATCATGCTCAACATGCGACTCATGCAATCATTTAATCGCCTTACATCGCAAGCATACCCAAGATATGGGCACCCTTTAGACTGTCGTGAACCCAATAATTTTATGAACTTCCACCCCGAAAATCACAAAGACACCAAGTAGAGCTCACCGGCCACCTCCGGCCATCGGGACTTCTCAAATCCGGTAATTTCACTGACTTTCAATGCGGGAATAAAAAAGACACCAATTCCAAGATAATCATCATCAATGCATGATCATATCCACAGTCAAACATTTGTTCCATATCCACACAGTATGCACGAATAGACCGAAAGACGAGAAACGAGCTCAGTTTTAAAAAAAACATTTTTGAAATTTCGAGGAGGTCGGTCAAGCGGCCGAAGCTATATATGTTCAACCTTAAAAATTCTAAAATGTTATAATCTGTAAATAGAAGTATCAGGGCCAATGTCAATAAACACTACACTCCCCAAGCTTTTCAAATATATGTGATATTTTAAAAATAGAGTTCGGACAATACCGTTGTGTCAGTTTAAAGTTGGATACTCAATTTTGTAATACTAAAACTGCTTAATCAACTTCAATCACAAAACTAATTTTTCTCACATAAAAATAAGATGAAAAATCTATTATTTTTCTAAATTTATATGTGTCCAGTTTCAAACAAAATAAATGGTGCGCAATTCTGATACTCGTGCTAACAGTTATGATTTTTTTTCCCCAACATGTGCCAGTGCAGCTTGCATAGTTACGAATCTATAGCTGTTCAGTCATGAATTTTAGTAGAATTTTATAATTTGAGTTAGCATTTAAAATTTTAACCTAACACAGAAGACAAATAAAACAACTCTAGGTAAAAATCTCATAAATTTATGTTTTAGAACAGCCTTAATGAAAATTCTCAAAATAAGGTTATCGCTATTTTTTTTTCCAAATTTTGTTATGCTCAAATAGAACATGAACATCTCTTGTTTCTTTGTCTAAATAGTCCAAAACTCATCCTAAAACACATCAAATCATGCAAGATTGAATCGCATACATATCCTATGCATACAATCATGATAGAAACACTATCTAAACCACACCTCAATAGAAATCTAAACAAAATCTTACCTTCTTCAAGAAGAACAATAAAACGCTGTCTAGTTGAGATATTCCTCGAACTCTCAACATACTCGGCTGATCTTGGGCTCTATTCAGAACTCTCAACAACGGCAATGATTCTCCAGTTGAATGTTTCACGAGATTCCTTTGTCTACTAGCCCGTTGGACATCTTCTACCGAATCTAGGGTTTTAAGATTTAAGAAAAAATTGTTTAACTTTTCTAACAAACTAATTTTATGGTTCCTAAATTCTAAAATACTCATTTAACAGTTAATCCCACTTACACCCCTCTAGTTTTGACAAGTTCACATTAGGCCCAAAACTTTATATTATAAAAAATAGGCCACAATTATACAATTAAACTAAAATTGTTGAACTCATAAATAAATTAAAAAAAATAAATAACGAAGTCCCAGATCACAGGTTCTCACAACCTCCCCTCCTTGAGAAATTTTGTCCTCGCAATTTCTTGTCTTAAGGATGAAACAATTTCATATACTCAGAGAGGAGTTCTGACTCTTGCTCCCATATAGCTTCCTCCACTCGCGATGATGCCACAACACGTTGGCCGACAAAATAGTCTTACCGTGCAGTACCTATTCTCATGTGTATAGAATCCTCACTAGCCTCTCCTCATATGATATGTCATCTTCAACATCTAACTCAGCCCAATCTAGGACATGTGATGCATTAGGTTCATACTTACATAACATAGACTCGCGAAATGCATCATGACCCTTTGATAGCCTCGGTGGCAAGGCAAGTCGATATGCCACCTCCCCCACTCTCTCCAGAATCTCGAATTACTTGACAAACCTCAGTGAAGCATTACATCGGATGAATCTCTTGTCTAAGAATTCTTGAAGTTGTACCGTCAATTATTTCAATTCGACTGGAGCAAATCAATAAAGTTCCATGGAAATTGGAAAAGTCCCAGACACGAGATCAATTGAGAATTCCACTTTCCATTGAGGAGGTAAGTCCACATATCCTCCGAGAAGACATCTGAAAAATCACATACAACCCAAGGTAACTCTCTATGATCCTAACTCCTCTCATCATCCCAGGTCACTGCGAACAAATGGCCAAAGGTCTCTCGACACCACAACCCATGATTCATTGACTGAACACCTACCCGAACTCTCCAAAAGTGAAAATTGCCACCATCTAGAATACAAATGGTTACCCTACTACAATAATAGTCAATCATGGCTCTAAAAAAAATCAACCAGTCCATCCCCAAAATAACATCAAAGCTACTCATATCTAATAGTATGAGATCAAATAATAGACTACGGTCAGCAAACACCATCTCACACGACATACACACGTGTCTAAGCGTCACCTCGCACCCAACAGGCGTCTAAACCAACAAAACAGAATCTAATAGACTAGCCTCAAGACCCAAAGTAGTTGCAAAATTAGCAGCAATAAAAGAATGTGATGCACCTGTGTCAGACAAGACACTAGCCCATGTGCACTACTACAATAATCGCTAAAGATAACACTACCAAATTGACTAAGATGTTAATTTTTGAAAATATGTCATTAAAAAAATCTAGAATAATTATTGATGTCAGTTTATGAACAAAACTGTCATCTAATGTTGGTAATCCCCTTTATGATATAGCTTTTGAATAAAAGTGACACTGAAACTAAATAGTAAAAATTTTATGGGAACCTTTTTCATGTTATTTTTATTAAAACTAACATTGAAACAAAGCAATTTTTTTATAATATCAGTTTTATTAAAAGTGACATTAAAAAGGTTCCCATCAGATGTCAGTTTTTGCAAAACTGTCATTGAAAAAATTAGAACAAGTATTGATGTCAGTTTACAAAAAAACTGTCATCACTACTACAATAGTGCTTAAATAAGATGTCAGTTTTTACAAACCTATCATTGAAAAAATCAAAATAAGTATAGATGTCAGTCTACAAAAAAAACTGTCATATAATCTCCCTTTATAATGTCAATTTTGATTAAAACTGACATTGAAACAAAGAACTTGTGTAAGGTGTTGAACACAT
>JABCMJ010031646.1:0-11724 GCA_014822125.1 Arbutus unedo | reverse complement strand
GAAAGATGTATAGTAACTTCTCTTTTGTGAAATTGTGTACTCAAATTCAAATCATATGTAACAATTTAACATGTCATTCTGGTTATCGAGTTGGGTGTGCCCCTTTTTGGGTTGTAATACTTGAAATTTATGGACTTATTTAGATTATGAAAAAGGATGATTTTGATTATTTTTGTAGAATTGGCAAGTTTTATTTAAAAATGTGAATGTTTATATTACTTGAAATTGAGGGCGTGACAATTTCTTCTCCTTATGACTCAACCTAGTTCCCAGTCTAGGGTTCTAGATTGGAAAATATATAGATGAAAATTAGAGTTTTAAATCTAAAAATGGGTTTTCGGATCGTTTCAAGTTCAATACAATGAGATAAAAAAAGAAGGATATCGATTCAAGTATTAGATATACCAACTCTAAGGATGGCTATAACTAAGCAAGAACTTAACTCTTTATTTTTATTTCGAAAAGAAGAACTTAAAGAGATCCGTCAACAAGTATGAAACATGGTTGAGCAGATATTGACCACATGGTTAAGAACGAACCTCACTCTTAGACTCAACCTATAAGTGTTTAGTTATTCATACTTGCTATAAACATGGAAGAAAGAGGAGAAAACATGATGAACATTCTTATCTAAGGAGAATAGATGCGTTCTAACCAATAAAATACTCAACATCTGTAGAAAACCATGAAACGAGGTAAAGAACTAAGATTCCGGCAAGTGCTGAAATATTAAATACTAGAAATGTAACGTCAAGAGAAGAATAAGTATAGATCTTACCAATACTTACTTGATATCTTAAAGATAATAAACTCACAAGAACAAAATACTTAAGTTTGAAGAGCACTCAAAGATTGAAGAACAATGTTGAAAAACACTTTAGGTCTAAGAAGAAAAACTCTCTAAGCATACAAAAACCTGATATTTTTCTAAGTATGAAAAGTGTGTTTACAATAACTCAAGCTTTTGTGTATATGAAAATTCTACAAAATATCTCTTTCTATTCTAGGCACTATTACAAGCATGTCCCAAAAGTTGACAATTAGCCAAGATGCCTAATCCATGCAAGAGTCCTTTTTGATGTGGCACAAAACCCAAGTGAAGTGGTCTCCATGTGTCAGCCAAATCAAACCAAATCTTCTTCTGTCGTACTTGAGGCATCGGTGCATTAATTTTGGAGACACCAGTGCCAAAAATTGTAGTAGTTTGGTTCCTTCAGCTTTTGAAAGGGAGGTACCGGTGCATTGATTTTGGAGGTACCAGTGCCAAAGCTTGCAATAGTTTGGTTCCTTCAGCTTTTAAAGGGGAGGCACCGGTGCATTGATTTTGGAGGCACCGGTGCCAAATATGAATTCTGACAAGATTTGACTTTCTCTTCTTCAACACCTTCGTCGAGGCCGGTCCTTGTTTCCTTGGTCCTCGTGTGATTCCTCCGAGCCTTCTTTAACTGTCAATACTTGGCTTCCGCACTTCAGGGCCATAGTTGAAGCATTTGACCTACTATGGACATAAAACACATTTTTGTGCATTATCGATTATAATTGTAGAATAGTGCTTACACGTGGGTAAAAACGGGCATGTTGAGCCGTGAGGTACACAATAACATGCATTCATCAGGAGAGAATGTCTACATCCGTCGAAACAACAGGGCCAACAGAGTAGGCCAGGAGGTAATGGGGAAAACAGGTCTGGCAATTGGTAGACTCGGCAGGGTCAGAATTCGGGAGGCAATCAGGTTACATGGGGCATAATTTTTGCTCTTTAAGGACAAGATGATGAGTATGACCCATTAGTCTTACAAGGTACACTCATATTGTTTAGTACTTATGTGCAAGGCTTATTTGATTCTGGTGCTTTGCATTCATTTCTATTTGCTACATGTACATGGGCATTAGTGTTAGAGACCGAGGATTTAAATACATCGATGCATGTTACGTCACCCTTAGGAGGGCATGTAATAGTGGGTAGGATATGTTGGGCTTGTGACATAAAAATATCAAGCCTTTGGTTAACTTGTGATCTGTGAGTCATAAAGATGGCGGACTTTGACATCATTCTGGGCATGAATTGGTTATCAGCTCATAAAGCAGTGATTGACTGTTACTGAAAGACTGTGACTGCCTATTCGACGAACAAAACATGCTTCAAATTTAAGGGGGATAGGCAGGACCCAGCTTCAATGGCACAATTTAGGTGGCACGATCAGTTGATTGGTTGGCTAGAAAGTCTGAAGTTTGAAGAGGCAGACTAGAAGGATTTAGAATTGCCAAAGGTTGTTTGCGAGTTTGCCAATGTATTTCTAGATGAGATATCAAGATTACCTCCAAAGTAGGAGTTGGATTTCTCAATTGAGCTGCAACCAAGAATAACACCGATATCAATGGCACCTTATCGCATGGCGCTAGCTAAGTTGCAATAGTTGAACACGCAACTTCAAGAACTGCTAGATAAGGACTATATCCAACTTAGTACATTGCTGTGGGGAGCACCGACGTTGTTTGTGAAGAAGAAGGAGGGAACATTGCAAATGTGTATCGACTATCGTTGACTTAATCAAGTCATGATAAATAACAAATACCTTCTACCCAGGATAGATGATTTGTTTGATTAATTGAGAGGAGCCACTTATTTCTTAAAGATTGACTTATGATCTAGGTACCATCAACTAAGGATCAAGGAGGAGGATATCCTGACTATGGCATTTCGAACTCGTTATGGCCACTATGAGTTCGTAGTGATGCCATTTGGGCTTATCAATGCACCATCAGTATTTATGTGGCTTATGAATCAAGTTTTCGTACCGTATTTGAATAGGTTTATTGTCGTTTTCATTGATGATATACTAATTTATTCCTCATCAGAGCAAGAACATGAGGAGCATTTGAGAATTAAACTACAAGTGCTAAAAAAGAACCAACTTTATGGGAATGCCAACAAGTGCGAGTTCTGGCTTGAGGAGGTCAAGTTTTTGGGACATCTCGTCTCTAGGGAAGGTATATCAGTGGATGACAGTAAGGTGCAGGCAGTGATGGACTAGAAGCAACCGACATTAGTTTTCAAGGTTAGGAGTTTCTTGGAATTTGCTAGACATTACAGGAAGTTCATTCAGGACTTCTCTACAATTGCAAAGCTTATGACTGGCCTTAGACAAAAGTGAGTTAAATTTGAATGGAATGAAGCGTGCAAGAAGGCGTTTCAAGAACTCAAGAAGAGGTTGACCAGTGCACTGATATTGATCATACCTGAAAGGGGTGTGGGCTACATAGTATACTGTGACACATCCAAGGAGGGGTTAGGATGTGTACTTATGCAGAATGAGAGGGTGACAGCTTAAGGGTCAAAACAATTGAAAATTCATGAAAAAAAATTACCCAACAGATGATTTGGAGCTAGCAACGGTGGTGTTCGTATTAAAGTCATGGTGTCATTACTATACGGAGAGGAATTCGAGTTTTTCAATGACCACAAAAGTCTCAAATACTTGTTCACACAAAAATACTTGAATATGAGACAAAAAGGTGGTTAGAGTATCTTGAAGACTTCAAGTTCATTTTGTCATATCACCCGAGCAAGGCCAATGCAGTGACTGACGCATTAAGCAGGAAGTCAAGGACGATAGTGGTGAATTTAGTAGTCCAAGTATAGAAAATGACGGAGTCAGTGAGTGAGTTTGTTCTCTAACCGATCGAAGGGGGCTAGCTTAAATGACTTGGTTGCAATGCTAGAGTTATATCAGGAGATACTACTCGTACAAGATTTTGACCAAGAGGTGGCATTTATCAAGCATAGAATAGCTTTGGGGGAAGTTACAATAGGTTGGAAGATTGATGCTGATGGGGGTTTGAGATACGGATCACAACTGCTTGTACCGAGCATTGGGACGTTAAGAGAGTCAGTGCTGAAGGCTTTCCATCAGTCCAGTTTTGTTGTGCATTCGGGGGGTAATAAGATTTACAAGGACCTCCAAAGACAGTATTGGTGGAATTACATGAATAATGATGTTGCCAAGTTTGTCTTGACATGTTTAATGTGTCAACAAGTTAAGGCAGAACATCAGAAACCTGGAGGGATGCTTTAACCATTATCGATTACGGGTTGGAATTAGGAACACATCACGATGGATTTCGTGACAGAACTACCAAGATCGGTGCAAAGACACAACATTAGTTGGGTCATTGTGGATAGATTGACTAAGTCGACATATTTCTTATCGGTTAGGATGTCGGACACCATAGAGTTCTATAGTCGATTCCATGTCTGGGAGATAATCTGATTGCATGGTGTGCCAATCACAATTAATTCAGTCAGAGACCCTCATTTCACGTCGGTAGTTCGGCAAAGTTTGTAGAAGGCATTGGGACGAATGTTCATTTGAGCACGACTTTCCACCCCCAAACTGACGATCAGTCAGAGCGCACAATTCACAAATTGGAGGATATGTTGAGGGCATGTATGCTAGATTTTTAGGGCCATTGGGAACGACACTTACCAGTAGTAGAGTTCGCATATAGCAAATAGTTATCAAACAAGAATACAGATAGCACCATACGAGGCTCTATATGGTTGACCTTGTCAATCTCCAATACGCTAGATTGAGGTTGGAGAGATAAGTTTCTCAAGATCGGAGTTGGTTCATAAGACTACTGATAAGATCAAGGTCATTAAACAAACGTTACAGACAACATAGAGTAGACAAAAGAGTTACATTGACAAGAGAACATGACCATTGACGTTCAAAGTAGGCGATAATGTTTTTCTAAATATCAAGCTGAGAAGAGGCATTACTCGATTTGGTAAGAAGGGGAAATTGATGCCACGATATGTCGGGCCATTTGAGATTCTGGAGAGAATTGGAGAGGTTACTTATGGTTTGGCGCTACCACCATAGATCGATTGGGTTCAGGGATGGAGGCATTCAGGTACAGTTGGGATCAAGTGACCCCATTGACTTTCAAATTCTCAAAGGTATAAGTATAGTTTTCATCCAATTTTTACTTATTTGACCCCACTTAAAAAATAGGCACACTAGAATCTCTCCCACAAGATTTTGATCCCACTTTTAAAAAATCCTACCTCTGCCTCTAATCGGGTTCATGATATTTTTCATGTCTCAATGCTAAAGAAGTATATGACGCTTCCAACTCACACCATTAAATGGGAAGACGTTACTTTAGATGAAGACACAACTTATGAAGAGAAGCTGGTTCAGATCTTGTATCACGGTGAAAAGAGTCTAAGGGGCCAGACCACCAAGTTAGTCAAATTACTTTGGTATTATAGAAGAATCTACTAGGGAACGGGAGGATGTTGTGAGAGTCAATCATTCCAAACTTGTTGTTTAACTATCCTGTGTAAATTCGAAGACGAAATTATTTAAGGGGGATAGATTATAATAACCCATAATTATAAATTAAATTTAAAATTAATATTTGATATTTATTCAAAGCATTTAACTACTTAAGTTTAGAATTTAAAATAATAATAAATTAATTAATTAAAAATAATAAAATATATATTATTATTTTAATAGGTTGTTCGAGCAAGCTATTAATTTACAACAACTTTAAAAATAACATCCTTCAAGATTTTTGCGTATTCATTGTCATTAATTTGAGATTTTTCGAATAACGAATGATCTGACTCGGATTCTTTTTGGTTAATGGATAATAAACAAGATTCATTCTGGAATTTGATGACCATTAGTGGATTTAAATCAGAAATTTATTTGAAAAATCATGACAATAGTTAATAGGGTATTAATGAAGGATTTCATGCCTTGCCCTATAAATAGAGCAACCAAATCAGTCGATTGTTACACAAATTATTGAAATTCAGAGATTAAAGAGTGTATTATGAGATGTTAGAAGATTTTCAGGGAAGCTTTGAAGGTATTCTTGAGGAGAGAGAAACATACGTTGAAGTTTTGCTCAAATGCTGTCAAATTCGTTCAATTCTTCACGTGTTTCTTCGAATTGAGGTAGGATCTATTATCTACCAATCTTAGAGTTTTTAATTACGATTTTTAGTGCATGATTTTATGTTCTGTTTTAATTTCTATCGAATTTTAGTGTTCTGTCCGTACCAAAATATTCAATTATGATATTTTTAGAATCTAGAAAAAATGATAGATCGCTCGATCGAGATTGATTTTTAATTTTTGAAAAAAAAAATTTAATAGGTCACTCGAGCGAGTTGCAAAGATTTTTAATTTTTAGATTTGGACAAAAAAATTGTTTTGGCCGCTTGAATGACCTGTTGAAAATCAACACAGAATTTCAGAACATTTAACTTATTGTTTGGGTCCACGGGCTCTAATTACAGATTGTATTTCATCAACTAGACAACATGAACACATAGCACATGTATCCACTGTACTTAGATTATGTACTCATATCTCCGTGGGATCTCGTGAGAATTAAAAACCATGATATTATGTGTTTATGCCTGTACGTAGATAATGCATGATGCTTAAGTGGAATAGAGAATGTTGGAATTCTATTAGTTGAAGAGAACAACTATAAAAAAACTTAAAGATTGGTATCTGTGGTTACGCCGGGTATGGCAATCATGCTGCCTGATGTCGGATGTCATTCCGAAGATGTTAAGGGGTAACTAATCCCACATGTATGATTATTTACTGGACGTCGTTCCGAGGTGTGCTAAGAGGTAACTAGTCCCACACGTGTGCTTACTTACTAGGTTCAAGCCCCGGGGTGTGCTAAGGGGTATCTAGTTCCACGTGCATGCTTCGACCGTCGTGCTATGTTCTATGTGGGTTGGAGTCCCACCTACCGTTGTTCCACTTAAACAAGATAATGAAAATGAAAAAGAATATAATGAACCTGATATGTTTACTGTTTATCTTTAGTCGATATCAACATATGTTGTCATCTACTATAATGTTTTTATGAACTGCCGTATGTTGTACATATTTGGGTTTGGTTTTTCAGATAACCTTTCATATTGAGTTTCTGTAACGACGCACTCTCACCTTGTACAATACTGTCCGCTTTGGTTGTCCAAACCCCATGGACTTCCCAGTAGGTCACCCATCCTTGGATTAATCCAGGACAAACACGCTTAACTGTGAAGTTCTAATAGATTTTGGCATCCTCACAGCTTTTTAAAAGGCCTTGTAGAAGGAAGATTCATAATCATATTAATTCACCAAGCGATGTGAGACCCTTGACCACCCATCTGGAAGTCCCAATAAGACTCCATCTCCTGGACGTTGGTCTCACAGCTAGCACCACAATCTGACTGGGGTGTTACAATTTTATTACTCATCGGTGCAACTTCTCTGTCCTTGGCATTTCATGTAGGATGTAAAAGAGTAGATGGAGGAACCGATCGCGTCGGAGGAGCTGGAGACTGCTGGATGAAAGACCTTTACTTGGTTGCCTTACCCTTAGATTATTTTAATATTTTAGTTTATTTAAAATTGAGTTGTAAACCTATAATGGTATTTTAGTCATTTCAATTTCAAACTCAGTTTACCTTAGTTGATAAAAATTGTTTTATTTTACTTAATGAATAAAAGTTGATTTTCTTTTAATAAATTATTTTGACAAATAAAATGATATTTGAAAGAAAAAGCTTGATCCAAGTAATTTTTCATAAGATTGTTCGTGTCAGTATTTATGAAAAATTATTTGGATCAAGCTCTTCTCGATTTTTTAAGCCAATTTTTAGCGGACACCCTTAAAAATATGTTTTAAATATATTGAACGGTTCAAATCAACAAAATTTGATTAGAAAATAAAAGATCCACATTTTAAATAAAATGAGAAATCTCTCATAAGAAGGGGAACTAATCTTAATTATGTATACATTTGTTTTACCAAAAGTTGAAATCGGCCATTGTTATTTTGTATAGTGGATGTCAAAATGTGAATCCTTATTCATAAAAAAAACAAGCATTTTTGTTTAATATTATCAAAAGATAACCAACCATGTTAAGAGAATGTTAAGTTTGGACTAGATAATTTTTTTGTTAAATACAATTAGTTATATTTGGTGTTTTGCAATTTTTTTATAATCTTATATCAATTTGTTTTATATTTTCTTACTCCTCTGCATAAGAACAATCAGAAAACATGAAAATATAGATTAAAATTTTAAAAAAAATAAAATATAACAATGCTAAAGACGCCAAAGGCAGTGAATTTTTTTATTTTTCCACACTTTTTGGAGCTTTTGGTAACAAACTTTCTATATTCTTTTCAGATGAATATTAATCCAAAAAATTGATACAAAATTAGTAAAAATTTAAAAGACACAGTAAAAAAGACAATAACATTAATATTGAAAAAGTCAAGCCAAAGGCGTAGAGATGGTAAGTGTTGCTAGGAAACTAGGCATGACAAATCATAACATATATTCTCTCTTAATATCATGTTGTAAGATTGTTTATCTTGTACCTTTCAAAACAAACATTGATTCTTTTATTATTTGGTCATTATATGGAAGACTCAAATCGCTAGAGTTAGCAAATAATGTTAGCTCAATGCAATACAATGATTGTCATATAACGTGTTCATAATGTTACACTAATAAATATGAAAGCAATTTCCTTGATAACTTGATATTCGATTTATTGGATGGATTAATTCGGAATATCAAATTTTATTGTTCGTTGGCGAGAGCCAATTATAGTCAGCGTAAAATTGCATAAACTTGTCTAAGAAAATTGAATTTTCAGATTAAAAACTTTATGAAGTTTTTGGTTATCGATAATCACTACTGGCCAATTCTGGGTGATTTACATTATGAAAGCAACTTTATATTTGATTTGGTCTCAAAGCAATAATTAAATGGACGGGAGGGGTAGATGGTAACAATCAAAAATCGTAGGTTCCAAGGAAATTCTTAAAAGGGAATTCTTACTATATTTAGGAACATTAAGTGGGAGCATCACCTTAGGATGTGTTGTGTGTAGGGGTTTATTTTGGTATCAATGTATATTTATGGATATTAATGTACAATTTATGAATATTAATATATTTTTTATATATTATTCACTACTTAATGGACAATGGTTATCATTTTTCTTTAAAATTAATCAAGTGCTAAAAACTATATGGTGTATCTATAATATGTAGCATAATTCTATGGCCTAGCTAGCTATATATGTTTCACAGACTTGGATTCACTTTTGTGAAAAAGGAAAAAATGTTGGAAATAAAACTTGCCAAAAATAGGTGGTGGGTATGGATGTTTTTAGTAACAGGAGTCACCAGACAACAGAAATGTGGGAACTTGATGTGTATTATGCATAGTAAAACCTGTTATGCATCAAAACGATATCGTTTTAAAGTACACAAAATTAATCAAACATTATCCAAACGATGTCCGATTATTTAGACATTTTTTGTGCGTCAAAACAACAACACACAGCAGGACTCCAAATCCCCAGATAAGGGAAAAAAAAAGTAATAGTAAAAATGGGTCCCCACTCCCAACCCATGGTCTTTAGATTATCAGCCAATAGGCCGAATTTCGTTGGGCTTCGCTTTGGATAGAAGTAGATCTTAAACAAATGGATATTATTATAATGTAAAAATTAATAAATTTTGATCCCGTGTACTATATTGAAATAATTAAAAAATTAAATAGATTTAGTGAAATTGAGTAATAGATGAAGAGAATTTTATGTAAATTGTCTTTAATTTTATCGACGGGTTAAAAAAATTATTCTTTCCATCACAAATTGCGACCTAAATGAGCCCATAAAAGGTCCAAAATATGACTAAAAAAAAAAAGCTCATTTGTTCATCAAATTTATTTATTTTTATTATTTTATAAAATAATTAAGTAAATAAGGCGTAATTTATTGCTTCCACACTTGCCTGGTGTTTCGGGTTATGATCACTTATTTTGTTTGCTTATTTTGTTAATTATGCATTTGTTTATTAAAAATAAGAAAAAGAAGAAAAAAAATCATATTGTTTAGCACATAATAAAAAAGAAGAGACAAGATAAGAAAATAAAGTATTAGATGCATTAAAAAATTCTTACACTTTCACGCTTTCCTTATGGATTTAACCTAACTTTTTTGGCTATGTTTGATTGAGTATTTCTAAATCGCTTTTTGAGAAAAAAGAATTTCAGATGTTGTTTAGTGTAAGTATTTTAAAAAAAACTTAAAAATAATGTTTTTGACATTTTTAAGACTCTCTCTCTTCTTTTCTAGAAAAATGAATATTGTGTTTAAAACAAAACTTCTTTTTGTGTATTTTGTGCACATATTCTATTAATAAAAAAAATTTATTTTAAAATTTTGAATTCGCAGTTAATCTCGAAATATTTTTTTAAGCCAACAATGAATTTTTAATTTTTTTAAAAAAAATAAAATTTAAAGAATATAATCAAAAGGGATCAAATGAACGGTGCCAGATACAATCAAAAGGAATCAAATGTGCCTATTTAATTCATTAATTATTATAAATATGATGATTTAGTGCTAGTCAATGATTGACAAACAAACCAAATAATGTTTGGGAATTTTTTTACCAAACATAGTTAACAAATCCAAAAATTCCAAGAACACCCAACCGAATATAGCCCATTATTTTTTTTATCTTTATTTAGAAAATTTTGGTATTTGTTAGTTTTTCGTAAAATTTTAGGAAACTATTAATTTGTTCCGGCAAGAAGTTTAAAAAAGTAAAAATAAATTAAAAAGATTTGTAGTATTATTTTTGTTTTTGGTGAACATTTATAAGTTTTTGGTCACATCAACATGAATCAATATGTCACAAAAGTTCGACCCAAAATTAATGAGTGCAATTTTTTTTTTAATAGGGTGATAAATAATTTCGACCAAATTGAGCCTAGGTATTTCTCTTGAGGTTCTTTTGGAGGTCCCATCATAGAGAAGTGTGTTGGTGCAACTTTCAACGGTAACCACGCGGGATTTTAAAATTCAATAAATTAATTTAAAATTATTTCCTTGCATTTTATGAAAACTAATTTGCATTAATGGTTAAATTTCTAATAAAATCTATAATTAGAATTAAACAAATCAATTGAACGGTGAAGATTGCGAGTGTACGTGTGAGTTTGTGGGATGAGGAGCATCATTTGGTGAATTTCATTCCCTTGATTCAATGGCCCTTGTCATTTGATGTCTAACCTAATCCATGGTGCCTTCTCCTGTTCTCCCAATAGTTCATTAGTTTCCCCCTTAGCCAAGCTTCACCCCCTTTTAACCCTTTCTCTTAACCAGGTACACCTGAAACTCTTTGACCCCTTCCCCTCCAACCCATGACATCCCTACTCTCTATAAATACCTATCATTTTTCTATTTTTCTTCACTCCATTGAGAAACAACAAAGGAGAAAGAAAGTTGGATATAGACTACTCATGTCACGCCCTCGATTTTTAAATACTACAAGAGTTCACATTTTTAAATAAAACCTGCCAATTCTAAAAAAATATACTACTAAATCATTATTTTTCCGATTCAAAATAGGTTCATAAGATTCTATGTATTACAACTTAAAAGAGGGTATCCTCGGTCCGATAACCAAAATAACATATTAAAGTGTTACAAATGTTTGAGTACAAAATTTCACAAAAGAGAAGTTACTTTACATCTTTCAAAAAAAATATGTCTAAAGAAGATGTATAACTTCTATCGTGCCCATCCTTCAAAACATGCATCCATGCAAGTCCAAATCATGCCTCCAAACCCGTACCTAAAAGAATGAAAGGGTGAGCTACAA